>JAVCKT010001143.1:12331-24970 GCA_032273925.1 Rhynchotus rufescens | reverse complement strand
CTCAATTTTAGTTGCTGAGAGTCTTTCTGCCTCTGTAGTCAAACGCAGTGATATGTGTCTCTGCAGGACTGTAGTCATGTGCACCTCTGAGCAAAGCGCACCGGGAAGCAAAATGAGAATAAAGCACCCAAGGCAAATTACTGGGAGCTAAGCAAATTCAATATGTATCTAGTCAGAAAATAAATATTAAAGAACTGACAAAAACGATCAATATGGATGATCAGGGAAATAGTGGAGGAAATCAGGGCTAGGAGAAACGCAGGGAAGACATCCATAATTTATTTTTTTTTAAATGTTTTGCCAAGAAAATCCTACTGAGAGCTAACATCTCATTTCCAAGAAATCCCTTGGGATAAATCAGAAGTGTTAGTGCTGAAAGAGAATGTACAGGAGGCAAAAGAAAAAAGGTAAGGAAATGATCAAGAAAACTGAGATTGAAAATGAAAGGAATATTATGCAGGACATGAATATGAATAATAAATGGTTATACATATGTAAAGTATAAGGAGTAAGAGGTGGATGAGAGAGACTGCAAGCCCTGTGGGGAAATAGTGAAAGGAAGCTTATGTCAGAAGATGTGGGTATTTCTATGAAACAGAAAGATTTCTCTAAATCAGTGTTCGCTGGGCAGATTGGCAGGGAGACTAGGAGGAAAGGAAGAATGGATCAGAAACCTGCTTTTAGTGGCCCACTGAGCAGTAGGGAAGACAACTTCTTCCATACAGCTTTAAAATTTTCAAGCAGTACCAAGAGTTGAAACGGAGGATGTTAGATAACACTAAAACATATTGTTTTTGTAAGTAGAAATGGTCGTGAACAAAACTCCAGTTGTAGGAGCGTCTGCATCTCAAGCGGAACTAAAATTTTCATGTCTGATGTGATGGAGTGCAGGGAAGGTTGTGGTGTGCTGAATTCTTCATTTGAATCTAAAGAAATGGATTATTTATTTGATGTAGCCCATTTTAAAAATATGCTTGGAGCTGGGTTGATGGAATGCATGATGTTTGGAATATCGGCAGGGAGGATGAAGATGGATTTGATTCATAAGCCTAGCTCCAAACTACCCGTGCTTGCTGTGCTTCTCATACCACTACAGCAGCACAGCATTATATGTGCTTCCCTGTTGTTCTTATAAGATGAATGGGCCTCAGTCATGTGCAAACGTTCCATTTTCTGCAAAATTTTCATATATGACAGCTTGGCCTTCTTCTATGTCAAGATACCCCTAGGCTCTCTAAAAGAAAAGTACAATGGTAGATGTGACTTTAAGTATGTTTTCAAGTTAGTTAAACTACTTTGTTAAAGGAGAGAAAGTTTCAAATTCAACTTATTTTTCATTATATATATATATATATACACACAGAAAATAGTGAAATTTTGTCTTGAAAACAATCATTTTTACTTTTAAAAAATTCAGAGAATAATCTGTTTGTACATTACCTGTTTTCTCTTAAGAGGAAAAAATTGGCTCTGTCTGGATTTTACAGAACAATTGACTTTTGAGGTCAGGTTTCTGTAAAATGTAATTCAATCAAAATACAACGCTTGGATCTTAGAAGATCTCTCTCTAATCCTTAAAACTCTGACATGTTAGAGATTGCTGTTTCACTACAGAATTTGAACTCCTGGAAACCTTCTATTCTTGAGAGAGTTATTGCCCAAGAAGGTAATTTAACTGCTGCCTTTGTCATCATAATGACGATCCACTGAGAATAACAGCTTCGTTATCTGCTAATTCAAGATAAATAAGATTTCTTTTAGCTGTAATGATGGTCTTTAATAATGGGGCTTTTTTTTTTTCCTTTTCTGTTTTCCCTGGGGAGTGCGCCTGTGTGAGGTTGTGTGTGAGGAGGGGAAAGAAAAAGGGATTCCTCTAGTCATAATTAGTTATCATTTGCACATAAAGTCATTGTAATGCAATGCTTATAGCTGATGAAGGATTAAAGGATAAATGGGAGAACTGCGATGTACGCCTGTAACCTTTGAATTAGGAAAGATTTGAGCCACTAATTAGAAAGTTAGGGGCTGGCTGGATGGATACGGACGGGTCAGAGAGTCAGTGTGGGTTAATGAAAGGGAGGTCATGCTTCACACACCCAATTAACTTCCCTGGGAAGGAGAAACGGTCGATGAGACTTGACAGGAGTAAAGAAAAAACCATAATGTATTAGGGCTTCACGAGGGCTCTGTGACACGCCACCACCCCAAAGGCAAGTGCCTTTCATTAGTCACTCCGGGATGGACGGCGGGATCAGTCACCGGCTGCAGGAGAGCTTGGGAGGCCGCAGCTCCCTGCGCAGCCAGCGGCCGCTCGCTGGGAAATGGGAAGTGAGGAAGGAGGAACTGCAGGCCCGGGCCCTGCCCAGGCCACGCTTGGGCACAGGAGCGAGCACCATAGGCAGGGCAGACAAGGAAATATGGACACTTGCAGGAAACAGGAATTTTGGCCTAGGCAGTACTCATCAGTGAGCTAAAAGACTGCGGGTAAATTTAAGTCTGATTAAATAGTAGCTTATTTTGCCAACATGATGGGCTGTAAATTAACTTTTTGGTTTTTTTAAAGGGGAAAAAATGAATAATTTGTCCTAAATGATCTCAATCTATCAGTCACATTAGGTTAGAAAAGCATTAAAGAGGAACCAACTGAACTGGGACTTTGAAGGTGCATAGTCCGAATAACAGTGGCTCTTAAAGGTTGCAGACTA
The DNA here is from genome assembly GCA_032273925.1 of Rhynchotus rufescens. Classification (NCBI taxonomy): domain Eukaryota; kingdom Metazoa; phylum Chordata; class Aves; order Tinamiformes; family Tinamidae; genus Rhynchotus; species Rhynchotus rufescens. Next base: position 22,265 of record JAVCKT010001143.1, on the reverse strand, counting down.
TGAAATAGTAATAGTACATTTAAAAGGTTGCCTAGTGTTTGGACTGCAGTGCTCCAGGAGGGAATTTTTTGAGCATTCACCCTTGTTTTATGTATGGTCTCTATTGGAAGCCTATAGTAAAATTCCATTTGATGCTAATGGGTGAAAGGGAGTCAGTACTAAATACTTCTAAAATTCCTAGTTCCTTTTCTCTGCCTTTGGCCATATATATGCAAAGATCTGTCAATTCATTTCACTGAGAGTTATGCATAGATAATCAAGGACAACAATGGCTACAAAACCTATAAATGTGATGTAAAACTGAGGAAAAAATAGAAACCTCAATTTGAGATTCTTCTGCGAGATTTTTATTAGAGACTTATATGTACAATATCCACAGAGATTAATAACTGCAAGGTGAACTATATACAAGGTAGTAATTCTGTGCTTTTTCCAAGTTACTGGAGAAGTTGCATCCCTAAATGAAGTTCTTCAGCATGGACACCATCCTCACGTTAGTCCTCTCGTCACTTTTTCAAGGTAAAAATGCTTTTCAGTAAGTCCTGCTTCGCTTGGCTGAACGATGGGTGGATTGATCCTTGGATAGTCCAGAAAGCACTTTTTGAGGCTTTGTAAAGTAGTTCAGATTATCTGCTCTGCTGTGAGTAGCCCTGTAGTACGACCTACTCAGCTGAGTAGCCCACTGTCGTGTCTTAATTGACTTGCGCTTGGCAAACATAATAAAATGAAATACTTTTATCAGAAAAAGCTACTGTGTTGCACGGCCCAGATGCAGAAATTGTGAATGTGTCAGAGTCCATCAGGAGCTTATTGCGAGCAGGCATCTCCTGGTGTCTGAAAGCAAACCTCAAGGCGTTTTAATTGAATCCTACAGATACTGGAATGCTCCTCTCAGTGCGGTGAAGATGCCTCATTTCTGAAGCGCTATTTTTTCTCTCTGTAATCAAGTTATTATTAGGCTAGTTTCCCTCTCTCTTGTTCTTCCCCTTGTTGCTGAGGGTCTATTTTCTCATTCAGATTGAGACTGGTAGTTGGCACAGCAGCGATGGCAGCTACAGAGCAGGCTGGAGTAGCTGCAGGCTTCAGTGTCCTGATCTCCTGCAGTGCTGACCATTCCTCCCATCTGTGCCTAGTGCCCACTTCTAGTTCCCTAGAAAGGCCTAAAAGTGACACAAGCCCTGAGTCTTCAGCTTGGCTTTTATTTTTGGAAAACATGTGTTTTGTACTCAAACCATTCAGAAAAGGGGCAAAAAAAAAGGATTTTACTCAAAATTTGAAGCATGTGTAAAGGCCCTGAAGAGTTGCTGAAGAGCTCCATTTATACGTGGTAGGGGCCAAATAATGTTGGAAGCGTGTCATTGCCAACACATGCCATCCTCCAAGAGCATGGATTTATGTTCAGAAATGAGTCTGAACATGAGACTGGTATCATTGGCTTTTTGTTCTGTAAAATAGCATTCCACTAGTAGAACTAAAGAATTTTTCACTATCTGGGAGATTGCTTCAGCATAAAGAATGCTTTGTCTCGAGATTTATAGATTTGTAATAACGTCTTGTGCTATTATTGGGGCTCAAAAGCTTTTATGTTGCATAGTTTAGAACCAGTTCCTGATTCCCAGCCGCACTACCTTACATCAGAAACAACTCTGCTGCTTTCCATGCTGATGGTGTTGGTCTGAGCTGCTCTAAATACCAAATGATTGTCAGTATTCAGAACAGGAGCAGCTTTTGCTTTAGGTACATCGTGTTATAATGGACTGAACATAATTTTACAAATATTAACATAGTTAAGATTTTATTCTAGTGCAAACTAATGATTTTTTAATGAATTATGGAAGAGGCATATTATTCAACAGCGCTACTGCTACTTCTGGTTAGGCTGAGGCAGGTTGTGACCTTAAAAACCTCAGGATACTATGTGTATATATGTGTATGTGTTTGTGTATGTGTGTATATATAAAAACACACTTTTTAAATCTAAATGAAACATGAAAGTATATAAACTAATTTTGGAGGAAAAGGCCCATCAGAGTACTGCTGTATGATCTTAACACCGTGTTTATAAAAGCAGGGAAATTAGCACTGCCAGTGGAGTCCTGTGCTTGGCCATAGAGGCAAGGCAGCCCAGTCTCCGTGAGGGTTTCCAAGCTGACCCGAGCACTGCAAGAGACCCTGATGTGACCCCATGGAAGTAAATGAAAAAAATCAGATGCCAAGGACCTCTCTTTGTGCTTGGCAAAGTACCTTAAGGTTGGCTTTTTAAGGGATATCAGAGTTTTTAAGATATTCAGTTAAAAAAAAGAAAAAGGAAAAAAGAAAAAACCTGAAATGAGCATGTATCTGTAAAAAGAACAAAAGCAATTCAAGCAGTTTCTTTAGCAGCCGTTTGCTATCAGAATCCAGTAATATTGAGATGTGGAAATAGATTTCCAGGAGGGTCCATGGTAGCATGAATGGCGCACAAGGAGAAGCCAGTGAACATAACCTTGGGCAGCAATTTTCAGCAATCTCTGTCTCACTGATGCCTAATGGCTGGCTAGTTTGTAGACCTCTAGGGGGATTATTGTTTTGTTTTGCCTTTTTTTCTTTCCTCTTGGCTTCATTTTAAGTTGAAAAACAACATTTTGAGCAGCTGTAATTTATGTGTGCAGAGGAATTTCTAGAGAAGGCAAGTGTTCATTGGCAGATATTGTCAGAACTCTGACTTCTGGTGGAAATGCACCAATTTAGATTATACCTAAGATGGGAAAGCCTTTCTGGAAGCCTGAGCGATTTTTTTCATTCATATGTAGTCTTTTTTTTTCCTTCTTTTTTCTCCCTGTGTTGTCATTTGCCTGGCTGGTTATGATACATGTCATACGTGGGAGGTCTGCTTTTATAGTGCCTGGGCTGAGAGGAGTCAAAAATGTGAATATCAGTTTTGCAGTAACCCAAGCAAATCCGCCTATCAAGCTGCCAGTTAGAGAGGTCTTTTTCCTTCCTTTCCTCTTCATTTTTTTCCTTTTGTTTCAGCTCCCTTGCAAACTCTGTAGTCTGTTTTTCCCTCTGTAGAAGAGGAAAAGGTGTCTGCAAATGACTTAAACGTCTAACTTACTATGTCCTAGACTGTTGCGGTGGTTACTATTGACAAACAATTCACCAGAAACAGAATCTCTAGGTCCTTATTTCCCCAATCAATCTGATGTGATCACTTCAGCACACATTTATGCAATTTAGCAATAACAAATCCGTTAGCCTTACACCTGATGAAGAACTTGGAGCGTTATAAACACTTTATATAGAGAGGACAGACTCTTAAAGCCTGCTCAGGCTGCTGGTCACCACCCTGGCTTTGCTGAAAATAGGTGTTATAATGTTAGAATATGCCTTGCAGAAGTTGCCATATCTCTAAGTTGTGCTGTTATGGCATAATTAAAACCTCTGAACGGGGGAGATCTGATGGTGCGCGATCCATTTTTTATATTATTTTTTTTCTTATCTGGCCCAAATATTCTGTACTGCTGCTTTCTGTTAAGGCCTTCTGGGAATTTCCAATCTTGCACATATTTTTAAAGAAGTCTAAAACTTGGATTAGGCATGAAAATATAAATAACAATGCACATGCTATTTTCTATTTTTAAGCAAGTTACTAGAGTTAATTAGGATTATAAATTATCTAACGCTTCCAGTTTTTGCTGACTGCACTGTCTGTCATCAGGGATTTTGCTGGAGTTACAGTTGAAAATTGCTAATTATAACTTTTGCTTGCTTTTGTCATTTACCTTTTACTATAGATAATCCTTTCTTTCTTTTTCTCTCCTTTTTTCTTTCTCTTTCCCCAACCCTTTTTTCTTTATTTTTTTTTTTTGCCTTTAATTGGAGTTTGTCATATAAAGACTGAAGCTGCTATAGAGGAAGTGCATTGTCCGAGTTGTCCAAAATCTTCTTTTATCAAAGCTAAGGTCATTGCTTATATGGGAGAAGATTCTTACAGATGTATTTTGATTTTATGGATAAGATGGTGTTTCCTACATCATCATCTACCAGTTGTTGGAATAACTGAGCATTTCTAAAACTGAGCTGAAAGTAGCAATCTTCACGAAGTAATTAGTAACTTTTTCAGTCTTAGCATTTTGATCATTTTCTAGATCTAGCTGACTAAAGGTTTATGGATCAAAGATCGCTCTCCTGTCATGAGGAATTTTCTTCTCAAGATATTTTTCACACGCATTTCATATCCTAAAGTGGCTGGGAGAAAGAGATTAAGAAGTTCCTAGGGGTTGAATGTTCAGGTAGATAACAAGAAAAATGAGAGCTACCCTTCAGGCTGAGAGAAACACTGGATATGAGGTCAAACATCACACTTAATGCTTCAGCTGATCTCAGGAATAGGGATGTGTGGGATATGTTGGCTGAGTCATCTGCCGAGGTATGGCCTTCACAGCAGGCTTTAGCTTCGCGCCTCCTCAGCAGCAAAGCTGGGCTGAATGGACCGTAGGCTTTGGCTTAGTTTAGGGCCTGACTTTTCACTGAGATCAGTGAAAATCAGTGTTTTGTGTGGTGAGTCTTAAATGGTGAGTAGAGAGGCGTCTTAATAATAATAATAATAGAGTAAAACATGAATTTATTATCCAAAAGTGTGATCCTAGTAATGCTAATATATCCAGGAAAGTGGCAGCCTATGCAGCGCAAAGAAGCCACCTCTTCAGCATTACTTCTGACTTGCTGAAGGTTTCTGGGCTGTGGTTGGTCCTATATATTCCACTACTGCATTAAAGGACAGCTGTAATGTTGCTAAGACTTAGTCTTCTCAGTGGCAATCGTGTTGCAGGAGTCAGGACAGGGTCCTCAGGGGGTGCTCAGAGCGTGATCCCAAGGACCAGAGCTTCTCAACAAAAATCTCCAGCACTGTGGAAATCTGTCTGCTCTCTTTTTCTGCAATTGAATCATCACTACAATGCATGTTTCCTGGGAGCCTTCTACATGTAATTCAGCTTTAGTTCTTCCACATGGTGCCTCAGATTGCTCCTCTTGCCCTGATTATGAACAGGAAGAAATCACATTTGCATCTGAAGAGTGTCATCATCTTGTTATTTTTTTTCTGCCTCTCTGATATTCTTTGCAAAAGCATCTTTTTGTGCCATTGGTTATCAGTAAGAAAAGCCATTTGTTTTTCTTCTGGAATTTCTGTGCCTGCTCAAGGCTGCGTTTATGTTCTCATTTTTTTCCTATTCAGAAGCAGTCTCTTCTTACTGTACATCTGTTGCAAAACAAAAGATGACAAAGTGACTTGTGTATCAGCTTGATTTATAGATAAAGACTTAAATGATAACATGGTAAAGCAGACAAAACCTGCACAAAAAAAGGGAAAAAAAAACCCAAATGCTGGCAGATGAGCTGCATTAAATGAAAGAGCGGCTATAAACAGCTCAGATGACACGGTTGCGTGTACCAGCTTTGTCATCAGCATGCATGAGGTTTGGGGGGGAGGCTTCTCTAATAAGACGGGTGCAAGATGATGACTCGAAGAAAGACTTTTCTTCTTTCTGAGGAGACGTTTTTGGGAGTCTGTGAAGTAAAATCTCTGTAGCAAATCCCTGGCATTTGTTTCTTTTCATGTCTGTGCAGACGTGACAAGATGCTCCGTGCCTCCGTGGTGGGAAGACAGGCTGTGTTGGGCGCCGGGAGCCACGTGCGCCCGTGCTCGGCTCCGCTCCGGAGCTGCGGAGCTGCTGATCGAGGCAGGCGCCGCCACCATCCCCTCCACACGTGAAGTCTTTTCTCACCGAGCAGTAGAGGAGGCTCTTGGGGCTGGCTCCCTTTTCTGGTGCACAGATACCTGTCCCCTCCCTTGCAGAACTGGAAGTGCAGAAGTTGAACATAATTCAGGTATTTAAAGTCACTTTTAGGTCCCCTCTACATCCCGCAAAGCCTCCGCCACTGGTGGCTGAAGAAGTGCATGTCCCTCAGCTTTTCCTCCCACTTGGTTCTCTTGCAGGTACTCTGCTGAACTCACTCCAGTTGTGAATATGCCCCTTATGTTCTGGAAACATGGGGGAAATCTCCTCCACACAGTGGAGTATTTAGATGGGCGTACTGTGCAAATCAGAGCTCGGTAGGTGATCACATCAGTGGTCCATGGTCAGGTTTTGTGCATGAATTGTTATTTCCACTTCAAATGGCAAACTGTAGTATATTTTGGGAAATGGCAACTTGTCCTTTTTGAGCAAAAGATTTGCAAGTACTGAGTAGTTACTAATTTTCCTGCACAGTCTGTAAACAAGTATGTATTGCCTGCACGCAGATGAGGGAACTGGAAGTGGGTAAGTGACAGATTAGTGGATAGCTGGACGTGGTCTGAATCAGAGGTTTTTGAGCCCATCAAGTCGGCTGAAATGGTGTTTTCTCTCTCTTCATGTGCAAAATAATCCAATGATGCTAGAAACAGCAGCATGTGGTTGTACTGATGGGAACGCTGTACCGGAGTTTCAACAGAGGGTGTTGGGAGTGAGTAGAATCTAAAGGGAAGAGTCTAAAAGGAAGAGTAAATATGAAAAATCTTTCTTTTTGTGTTCTATAGTTTTGGGCAGAGTGAGGGAGTTTAATTGCTTCTCTTGCATCCTATTCTTTGGCAGTTTAATGGCATGTCCTTGTCTTTGCATTTCTCAGAACTGCCACAAAAAGAAAATTCTATTATTTGAAAATATCTTTTCATTATCTGCTATTTAATACAGAATGCTATTTAAAAGTAGTTAGAAAATATGACTTTGGAATATATTGAAAAAAAGAGACAGGAAAAGCAACTGTCATTCAGCAATTTTTAGATAATACACATTTTTTTTCTCTTCTCTTTTGTTCTATGATGCATGCTAGTCATCCTTAACAGAGAGAATAACAGCCTTCTGTTCTTCCTGAGGATCCTTTTGGATTGTTTTCTTAGCTACTTGCAAGTGCTTTGCAGAAGCTGTGGCAAGTGGTTACTTAGACATGAGCGCTCCAGTCTGTTGGCCCAGAAGGTGACAGCAGAAGCTCACACATATGCAAGCAACACCAAACTGCCCCCTCAGCAACAGCCACCAGCCCAAATGGGAGATCCGAGCAGATCACAGCTCTTCTGTCCAGTGGGGTAAGATGCAAAGAGCCAACTTGAAGCTTAGAGCTTTTGTTTGGTCTTGGTCTTCCTGCTACAGGCTTCTGTGGTTGTCCTCTCTCCCTGGGCCTGGTTGCAGTTTGAAAGCCGTGGCGGGGTGAGAAGGAGATGTCAAATACTGTGTTAGCCGTACGCCCCACTCTGGCAGTATTGGCTTCATGAACAGTCTATCGACCATAGGTCCAATTGCCTTCCAAACAAGCAGTCGAGTTCACAAAAGCCATGACTTATTCAAACGCAACATTGACAAAGCAGGTTGCAGATGTCAGTACAGGAAAGTCGCTACTACAGCATGGAATTTGTAGCTAGCTCTGATGTACAGCTGTGCAATCACCACTCACCCCAGAAGGGGGGAGAAGGCTCTCAGTGTTGGGTCTCCTCAGGCTGTCCCGACCCTCGGGGAGGAAAGGGGCTCAGCCCATCGACTGACTCAGCAGGCACGATGGAATCCTCCCCCTAACTTCTTTCCTCCTTAGTTCACCTTTTATACTTTTTATTTATGTTCCAGTGGAGCTTGAGAGACTATAGTCATACCTGCTATTGTTATTGATTGGTGAAAAAGTTTCTCTCTTTCCTTTACAGGTCGAGTCAATGGAAAATCTGGAGCTCACACTCACTGAGGAGTGGTTGTACCTCAGAGGCAGGTAACTTTTGGGGTGGAGGTGTGTTTTGACATTATAATGAACTTGTCATGAGCAAAGCGTGAGCAAAGTTCATATGAAAGGAGTGATTTGCCAGCCTTGCTGGCTCAGCACCAGACATATCATCATATATCTCCCACCGGGCAGCGCCTGTGCTGCTTGTCTGTGCACTCTACTGGGAGCGCAGCGTAGCTTGGCCGCGGTGTCTTCACCCCGCTCCACACTCTGTGACTCCTTTCTGAGGCTATGAGGAGAGCAGGTTGTGCTGCCCAGGGAACTGTGGAGAAGCAGAGCGCCTGCACCAGCCATCCTGGAAGTGGCAACTGTGTCTCACCCCAAGCAGCTTCTGAAATGCCCCAACCTCTGTTAGGCCCTAGTCTTTCTCTAAGTTCCCCCTTTTCAAGCAGCTCTTCCACAGGCCTATGGGACAGTTTGGACTGGAGGGGACCTCAGGTCTCCTGTGCTACCTCCTGCTCCCAGCAGGACCAGCAGTGGGTCTTCTTCTTACATCCTGTCCAAAACTCCTCATGTCCAATTTATATTGTGTTGTCCACTGTGAGGAATCTTGGTGCAACTGGAGACACGGTTTCAATGGGAGAGGGGCTGGGAATTAACTGACCTACTGTTTGCTTTGTTTTGCAGCTTTTGCTTTCTTGTGCACCACTTACTTTGTTTATAACGTGGGTAATGGTCCCACCTGCCTTAATTAACAAAAGAAATCCCTTGGTAGCTACAGGTAAAGCACTAGCTGAGCCTGAGGTTTTGAAGCTGATTCCCTATTTATGGCTACCCTGGATAAATTGTGATTACTCAGTGAGATATGAATTCTGCTGCCTTAGGGAAAGGAAGAAAGAGGAGGACAGGAAAGTGGGAAATGCACAGGGCTTTACTCTCCTGCTTTGTTTGCAAAGCCAAGCCAAAGGACTGCTAATTAGTGTTGAGGGCTAACAGATATTGCCTGGCAGAGGTGCGCTCCTGTGCTTTGCAGGTACTTTCTGTAATTAAAACCTACAAAACCAACCAAAACAAAAACACCCCAACCAAATAAACACCCCTCAAATACCCCTTCTCCTGCAGAATGGTGATGACAAGCTTTAGCTGCAGTGGGGCAAAGTGATATATAAGCAGCGACAATATCTTTGTAAGGGATCTTCTGGAGGCTTGCATGTGGCCCTTGTTAAAGGAGTGGGTGGATTTGTATTTCTCAGGGATGGGAAATTTTAAGTGTGCAGGGCAATAATATGCCACTAGTCCAATACTTATTATATAACAGAGGCAGGACTAAAATGAAGCAGCACATTAAGGAACTGCACGAAAAAAAATCTTTCCTCTACTTATTTCTGGTGAAAATCATGTGAAGTATTTAAAGGTTTTGCGCTTTGTTCATATATTCATTTTGACTCATTGTGTTGGAATCTATTTCTTTTATTAGTACTTTTATGGCCACTTGTCTTTCTCTGACATTTGAAACTGTCCTAATATGAAGGAAAAAGGTGGGACTGACATCATTGGTGTAGATATATGTCTTCATTTGGACACTGCAAATGTGTGTTTAGTGGGATACTTTGAGATAATTATTATTAACTCTCCAACCTTACAAATAGCTATGAAATATGCTAATGACTGCACTTAATTTCACAGGCTGTGACTTGTCCTAGCAAAATCAGCAAATCTAATAATAAGTGGAATCAAGCACAAGCCAAAGCCTTTTTAGGACCAGTGACAGGAAACGTGTTGCGTAGTGGCTGTAAAATTAGGAATGCTGAATCTGCTAGTAGGCTCCTGTGCTGGACTTAAGGCTCCTGAAACCACTAGCTGGACAGCTCTCCCTCAGCCAGACTGCCCAAATATTTTCCTGTAGAGGTATCTGCAGCTTGTGCAGGTTTGGAGGCGTTTGGCTTGAGAGAGAGTGCGGTCCATGGGGAGGAGAAGGGCACAGTGCAGTAGGGATCTGTGTCTCTCTGCCAAGTTCTGCTCTGTGTCCTGTCAGCCTTTGGATGAGGCTTCTATTCCTCCCTTAAGCATGACTATGCCAGGGAAGTCATGGTCCTTTACTATCCCTGTTTGCCTCGAGCATGTGTGAGGTAATGCTCACTGTTCTGTATGAAACTGCATCAACAGGAGGATGGTTTGGCATCGAGGAGAAGTGAGGGAGAAAAATCAA
>JAVCKT010001142.1:0-13673 GCA_032273925.1 Rhynchotus rufescens | reverse complement strand
ACAGACTTTTTGATGCGCTTGAAAAGCTTTTAAGATTACAGTCAGATGTAGTGAACTCCAAATTTTGAATGTGTTTGCTGACAGAATGCCTCAGTTCCGAAACTATTTATTTTTAATTGATTTATGTAGTTAACAGAAACCATATTTTGGAATTGTGCTCTTGTGGAGGAAAGTGGACCTAAAATATCATCAAGTTGTAGTCCAAAATTAACATTTTTGTTTTACTGCTTTGGAGATTGTCATAGGAATCTGAGGATTGCAAAAACTGTCATTGTTTGTTTTTCAGAATTCATTTAACATCTATAAAGCATAAAAGCAAAGGCAATTGAAAGATTAGTATGTATTAGTATTATTATGAGTATTATTAGTATTATATAATATATAATTATATAATATTATTAGTATTATTTCAATATGTGCTAAATTTGTGATATGGTCACACTTATTGAAAATTTAAGGATTTGTAATTGTTATGTATTTTAAGGATATTGTTATGTATTTAAGGATATTGTAGTTCTTATGTATTTTAAAGAAATTAGCCAGTTTTAGAAAGAGGATCATTTGTGAAATGCTAAGTTGGACTGAAATTTCCAAGTTGGTCTTGGAAACGTTATTCCAAGACCATTTTTCAAGAACTTGTTTTTAACTGTTTAGATGCTATAGTCAGATACCCAGGGGCAGCAATCTCATCAGTGTGTATAACTTGAGGTGGAGGCAGGAGCTGTGCCCCGATAGCTGTGTGTGAGCTGGGGATGTTAATGCTGATGTTCAGTTGTGCTTGTTCCAGGAGTGGGCCCGGGTAACAACGACGACACCCTGTTATCAGCTGTCGCCAGTGCCTTGCACACCAGTTCGGCACCCATCACGGGACAGCTCTCTGCAGCTGTGGAGAAGAACCCAGCTGTTTGGCTTAACACATCTCAGCCCCTCTGCAAAGCTTTCATAGTCACAGATGATGATATTAGGTAAGTTTTATAATCTTTGCTCAAACAACGAGCAAGTTCAGCTGAAGCGCATTCCTTGCTGGCTCTGCAGTCCTGGAGATAAGGGAATAAAATGGGAATATGTTTCTTGAACATATTGATTAGCTCAGTAACTTGAAAATCTGAGTTTTCTCTTTCCGATAAATATATTAATTTCAAATATTCCGTAAGACGTAAGTCATAACCCACATTGTCTCTCCTAAGGGAATGCCCCACCATTAAGCTAGAGCTGTAACAAATGATGACTTTCTCCCTTCCCCATAAGGCTTTTTGTTAGGTTAATTTGTTGATCTCAATTTAAAAGAAGTTTTGGCAAGAGAGAGTAAGAGTATTGCCTGTAGCATGTAGATTTGTGGCTAGTTCACCCTGTTGAGGTGGGAGATTGGGATATGGTAGGAAGAGCACCGATGGCTCTGCCCGTGTGGACAGGGTTTTTGTTTGTGTGTTTGCATAGCTGACTGTTAATTTTCTTTTCAACGTCAGACTGGTCCCTCGGTTGCTGAAGGCAGAGTCTGCAGTGCTGCACTCCAGGACTGGGCTGGAGTGAGGAGTGTTTTCCTGCTGCACTGGCTGGTTGCTGAAATGTGGCAGTGTGTGGAGTACACAATCCTGGCTTCCTTTATTTTCCTTTCTTGAACTCTTGCTTAGCTTGAGTAAGCATGTGGGATAAACATTAACTGTAGTGTCACATTTTCAGTAGTTAATTCTAGGTTGCATTGGGAATCTGGGGACCAAACTTGGATCTTGCCACTGACTGGAATTCACAAGGCACCAAAGTCAACTACTACCACTTTCTTTTCTAAGCCATAGATGACTTGCTGTTTTTTTTGCAGAGTGTAAGATTATCTTATTTCCAGTGCTGTGTTTCAGGATTTGTTGTCCTTTAATTTCTTAAACATCAACGTGAACTGCTTGCACAAGTTAAGCTCTTCTGTGTTTGTTCCTGCAAGTTAGAGAGTTGGATGAGGAATATTACTTATTGGTAGCAGAACTCTGTTGTCTTTGTGTCTTTGGACTTGATATTGGAGAGTTAGCACTGGCAGCTCAGGAAGGACCCAGATCCTGAGCTGAAACAGCACTAAGAATAAGCTGCAAGTTGGGTATCTCTTCTGCTTGTTGACCGTGTAGGTAGCTTGCTGCAAATAGATTCGATGCTCATAAAAGCCTAACCCGTCTTTTGTGTTAAGACCATCCAGAAAACATACTGCATGAGAAGGCAGAATCAGAACATGGAAGCTGTTGTCCGTGGGGAGAGCGGTTCGGTTGCGTCCCGAGCTTAGGCAGTGGTGAGGAGAAGTGCAGATATCTGGTCAGCTGCGAGAGAGCACGGATTCTTTTGTGCTGTAGAGTCCTCAGGAGAGGTTGTAGCAGCTGTTTACATCTGATAGAAGAGCTCTCAGCTTGAGTCGTGCTTAGCTTAGAAGTATTTCTGGTTAAAATGGAAATTGTTCTCTTTTGGTTCAGCAAGTCTGCTGAAAAAAATAATAAATATCCTCCTATAAATACATGATGAATTAGATACCACATTTCCTTATCACAGGAAAAAACACCTTTTTCTTTTTCAGTTCTGAGATGCATCTTCTCAGTAGTTTTGGACTTCCTAGTGTTAGTCCTGTGACAAGTAGGTAAGCAAAATGGGGATGGTGTGGTCCCCAGTGCTCTCCGCATCCAGGTCTTGGTCTCTTAGACCAAGATCTTGGAATTCTCTGTTAACTGAATCTTTCAGGTTATTTATCTGGACACTGCTGCTTTGCAGCTTCTGCTTGTAGCTTCTTTTCTGACCAAAAACCCTCTAGTCATTTTCTTCTTTGGAACTGCACGGCTGAGTTTTCTCCATTTTTGTAAAAGTCTAGTTTGACTTCCTTTGTGTATCTGTTGGATAAATGCCCTAATCCCTTTTTCTCATCTCTTTTGGGATGAACTGTGTAGCACTATTTCTTGAAAATGATGAAAAGATGGATTCTATTTTTTCAAGTTGTACTTAGGTCGATACTTTGTAGCATAGTCTATTATTTTTTAAAAATGCCTCTGTCTTTAGTGGAATATTCTAAAGGTTAGAGTTTTCAGGGTGCTTTCTTTTCCTAACATGTCAAAGTCCTTTCTGAAAATCATCACTTTTAGTTTTCAACAGCTCTTCTCTTGCTCAGTCTAGGTTCTTTGCTGCCTGCTTGGTGTTATCCAGTAGGTTCTGTTCTGAACTTTCTCATTTGTCTTGACAGTTGCCCTTCTGAAATCATTTGGAAATGAGGCTTTGGATTTTTCTTAGAAGCAGCCAAACATATTAAATTTATCTATTTATGAATTTACTAAATCGTAACAGTTAATGCACTGTGTCTGGCAATGTCACACACAGCACAATAGTGGATAAGAAAAAGTTATCTGTTGATCTGCCCAAAAGCCAAATTATATTTACTATGAGACAGGAGTGGACAGTAATTAGAGTTTGTTTTGCGTGGGGTTAAGAACATCCTTTTCCCAAACTGTATGAACCTTAATGCAAACCAGTCAGCTGTAGCTTCGTGCCTCACAGTATTCCTCAATATCCTACCCAAATCTCACCTCAGTATGACAGCCCAAGGCCACGAGAACTAGTAAGTGCCGAAGGAAGAAAATGAGACATGAAGGATGTTTCCACAGTCAGAGCTCTCCTTGGGGTTAAGAAACTTGTAAGGTAAAATGTTCCCACCGTGCTGTGTTGCAGAGAGGAAAGAACTAAATAATCCCTCCCGGTCTTAACTGTGTGATAAACTTTCTGACCCCAGAGCCAGGGACAGGTTAGTGTGAAGCGTGGGAGGAAGGGGTGTTATCTCCAGGCTTCTTGTAGGCAGGAAGAAGTGTGCACAAATAGGACAAGCTGGTTCTCTGGATGTTCACTGCTAATCCAACAGGCATCCTAAATGCAGATGCCCTTGTGTTCCTGCTGCAGCTAAAGGCTTTGACTGGAACTAGGTGCAGTTTTTCATTTGGGTGACAGGCTAGATAGAGCCAGTACACAGAGATGTTAATCCAGTGCCTCTTCAGTAGGTTTAGCAGTAGAGGAGCTGGAGATGCCAGAGGGGAGGCTTCCAGTCTCCTGGCTTGATTGCCTGCAGGTCCGGGGCATCACACCTCTGCAAGGCACACGTGCCTCACCTCGGGGTGTGCGCTGAGGAGAGCAAGCAGAGCAGAGAAAGAAATGGTCCCAAGGAAATAGGGAATGGAAAGCTACACGCAGGCTCGTTGCCTAAAGCAGTTTTCCACTTGAGGTATGATCAGGATTGGGATTCGGGACGTGGGGATGGCTGTGCTACCAGCAACATGGCTTTGGATTCAGCCCGCTCGCGAGGCGCAGGATGAGGACGGGGTTTTGCAGGGAGGAAGGCTGAAAGAGCCAGGGAGCCTCTTGTTACCAGGTGGTGCAGATGGGAGATGGGATGGTGCCAGCACGGTGCCAGGGAGGCCGGGGCCGCAGAGGAGGCCCGAGCAGAGGGAGGCTCCCGTTTCCCCTCATTTTGCGCAGGAAAACACACGCCGACAGGGATTGCTCTTAACCTGCTCCGAATTAGTTTTACTTAGTAATGTCATGGTGAATTAGCATAAGAAATCAAATTAATCAAGTGTAATGGAGACGCTCTAAGCCTTGGAGTTTTGCTTGGCATTAAGGAAGAGCACTTTTTTTATTAGCCAGGGGTTTCTGCCGTTGGTTCTTAAATATTTGCTCCTGGTCGTTCATGTGCTTTAAAAGTAATATTGCCTGTATAAACAGAGCTTTGTTTTTAATATTTACGAAATTGCTTTGCTAGCAGATGAGACACTGTGGGTCTGGGAGTGCTTTGAGTTACTTAATGGCTATTGCTCCCGCAGAGATCAGCTAGCTGGCTGACAATTCAAAATACAGGTGACCAGGAAATCCTGATTTTGCAAAGAGAGAACTGGCCCAAACCTTCTATAGTGAAGACCACATTGGAAAAAAAAATAATAATAGCAAATAGGAAACCTGGACCCTGAATAGCAGAAGGTCATCTGAGTTAGATGAAGCTGCCCCTCACCCCTGTGTATTGCGAGAGTTCAATTCCACCCTTGTCACATCCAGTCTGAGGTGAGAGGAAGGGGCTTGGAACAAGTTAGGCTGACAGCTCCTGAGCTTTAGGATGGGTTTTTCAAAACTTCATCAACGTAGTTAAGTATCGTTTAAAAGAAGGTTTCACTTAAAGTAACCTATTGAGGTGCTGTGGGTTATGACTGTTTCATGCCAGAGTCCTCCAAGTTGGTCTATAAGATAATTTGCTGACATTTCTGTTAGATTCTGTCTTTGTAGAGCAGCCTCTTTGAAGAGCAAGGAAGGAAAATGTTCCAACACCAAAAAGACTTGCATCTTCTCCAAAAGAGGAGGACATAAAATACACTTAAACTGTATTTCCATGATCTTGACCGTTTCACAGTCTCTCCCACTGAGACTGTGACAACTTTTATCACTTTTTTTTTTCATTCATCTTATCTGTGATCTTGGAATTATTTTCGTTCAATGACAAATTGTGACGACAGTGCTGCTTTTGTGAAGGTGTAGTCACTCTTAAGCATATACTTTGTCTTAAAGTTTCTTTTTCTGAAAAAAAAATAAATCAAAGCATAGTTTGGTAGAACAAGTGTTGTTTTTTCACATAAAAACAATGCTTCTCATGCCAAATTTGTATTCTCCTCTGGAAACATTTGAAAACTATATTTTACCTTCCAAACCAAATATTGAGTGAAAGTATCTTAATTGTGTATTGATGCCTGAATTAAGGAGTTTCAATTAGCTTTCTGGAGGAAAACAAACAAACCCTTCACCAGGGTGTGCATCCACAGGTGGGGGAACTGTGGAGACTTCTCCCTAAGGGGCCTCCTTTTGCTGGGAAAGAGCAGAATTTCCTCGGATGTGCTCTGCGGTGCTCAAAGTGATGGCACTTTCTTACCATTGTCAGCAATGCCGCCTAAAATCTCTCGGTGCTCAGCTCCAAAAGGAAGAAGCAAGCAAAAAGCCACCCGTCACAGACTGCCCAGTTCAGCGCTGCTCTCGTGGCTCTGCTGCCACCCCTGTCGGTTCAGGGGCTGGGAGGACGTGGGCAGCACGTGGGGAGTTCAGTCCTTGTGTCTTGGGAGGAAAATCTGCATGTGCACCTGCATGTGCAGCGGCAGCAGGCTAAAGAGCTAAGAAATAAAGGTTTTACCCAAAAGAGGGGTTGAGAGACCCATCCTGACTCGTTGTTTATGCAGATACTGTGTCCTAGTCTGCTGATGTCCTTGAGGGCCTGACGTTTGTGTCCCCTGTCGCCTCCCTCCCTTCAGAAAGCAAGAGGAGCGGGTGCAGCAGGTGCGCAAGAAGCTGGAGGAGGCGCTGATGGCCGATATTTTGTCACGAGCAGCCGACACGACAAAAGAGACAGACGTAGAAATGGATAACGGCGACGAGGCGTAAAGAGACATCAGGTGGGTCGGGGCAGCCGCTCCGCGGGCGCCGTGCCCAGCACCTCGCTGAGCAGCAGCCCTGCGTGACGGGACAGTGCCTGACGTGGCACGGAACATGCCACGCGCTGTGCACGTCACCACGGAGGAGGACAAAGGGTGGGCTTCATCCTACGGGATAAGGACCCACTCTCCATAAGCCGTGCCCCAGCAGGTGTATTTTCTGGTGTGGTATTGTCACATCTATGTGATGTGAAGCTGACTAAGCCATCTGGGATTCACTGGAGTAAACCCGTTTTTATTCCTCAAATTATAGTTGCAAAACAACTTCCTGAAAGTTTCTATTGGATAACTGAGATTTAAATTTATTTAAAATTATTTAAAATTTATTTTCAAAAGCATCTTCTTGATTTTCATTCCTATTTATGTTTTTGGTCTGTTGATCTGCCAAGCATTTCTGTTAAAATCTTTTTTTTTTTTAAATTATCTGCAGAGGGATGACAGTTCATCCTCTTGTTTCCATCGAGCTAGCAGTGCTTACCTGTGAAAACTCGCAGCTTTGAGATCTGACCTTTTCATAAGGAGTAAGCAGAAATTTTAACAACTAAGCATTCTGTCTGGAAATTGGGTTGGCTCTGAGCCCTCCAATTTTAAAGGATTTCATTTCTTTTCTTTTGGATCTGGAGCTGCTCTCCACAAGGGAAAAGAATATATGTATTTCCCATTTGACAGATATGAAGAAGTTAACTTTTATACAACTGCAAAGTGCGTCTTGTTTCTTAATGATTAGAAACAAAATCTATTTGCACTTTACCCACCAGCTGCTTAATACTCATGTTTGTAATACAAGTAATTTGTATTTCTCTCTGTATTGGTGCAACGTAAGCAGAAATCTGGTCTTTATATTGTAAGCGAGAGCGAGTCTACTTAATAATCTAATAGTCTGGATGTTTTCCAGACTACTGGAGTTTTATTTTAAATTGCAGATATTTACCAATAAACTTTTAATCTTTGAGTATTTCTCCTATAAAAGTCTAATTATTTGTATTTTTGAAGGAGGTTAAGCAAGAGTGTTGACTTAAGACGTGAAATTTCAAACCCTCGCTATTTTAGGATCAAATCGTCAATTTGAAGATTTTAATTTAGCATGAAATCATTATTTTGTAATGGAGTCATAAACCTATTTATAGAAGTGGTTGTTTTTGCACTGCTGCTGTAGTCCCTTGCAGAAATCAATCTGATTATTAGACCTTGAGTGTCATCAACTGGCGAACTCGCTGCCTATTTACATATATATAGGCAATACGGGGGCAGTGCTCTGTGAAACTCCCTTCCCCCCAGTGGTTTTAATTTATAGACTTGAAGAAGACTTTTGAGTAAGTAGATTATTTAATGGGTAATAGCTTGAAAGCTGAAAATATTTTTCCTAAATAACAGGAAAATTTTAATGTACTGTATGCTGTATTTAAAAAAAAAAGAGAGAGCTCCAAAGTGATTTAAAAGCCTAAATTTAAAAGCCTGATCAAATCCTGCAGGAAGGCAGGGAACGGTGCGTTGTGGAAGGGGTGAGATGTTAAGAGCGTGTTCCGTGTGTGTGTAGTGCTCAATAAACAAATAATGAGGGATCTGTAGGACTCTTACAGCTGAGGAGCTACTTACATCATATTAATGTTTTTATTAGCCTCTCGTGGGCTGTTTGCAGCGGGCTCGTTATCAGGACCTGAAGCACGGCTGTGACTGTTTGAACAGGGTTATTCTGTTGACTCAACCAGCAGCCTTGGCCTTTTGGCAAGAGCAGTGATTCCTTTCTCTTTTGCAGGTACTTCTAACTGACTTGTCCCAGGAGGAAATTCCTAGAAGCCAGAGGCACTTTCTCCTTCGGTCTTTCGTTATAAGAAGAAATGGACCCGTGCACATTTATATAGCTTTCTAATAGCATTAAAACCAATGCCTTTTTTAGACTCCTATTTTTGATGTATATATCTTATTTGAAAAGCAACTTTATTTTGTGTCCTATGACTTAAAAGTCCTTTTTTAAGTATTGAACGTTACCCTTAATCTAAAGCTGAGCTTTTGATGCCAGGTTGCAAACCTACTGGAATTCTATTGCCTGTACTAAATATTTGTTTTTCCTGTGGTTTTTAGTAAGGACGGATCAGGAGAACAGAACGATTTCCCAATTAAAGATTATTGTGACACAGTGTATATAAACAGATTTTTATACTTATGGGTGAAAACACCTGTACATTCTTCCGTCATCACTGTAAAGATAAATAAATGATTATATTCCAATGAATTGAATACTTGTTGTGTTGTGGATGGATGTCCATGATCAAAAGGTGCTGTCCGTGCCCAGAGCTGGAGCTGGAGCTGCCCGGGATTGGCTTCCTTCTGCTCCACACTTGAGCAGGATAACAGCAAAGGAGTGGATCTGAGCAGAGCAGGGAGCAGCCACACTCCCTGCGTGGGAACAGAGCGGAGCCGGGTGCTAACAAACCTCTAGGAGAGCAGAAAGAAACGAATTTCACAGCAAATTCATTGCTGTTTGGCCCGTTTCTTTAAGGTGCTTTTGGGGAATGCCCTTCGGCCGCCCTCCGAAGTTGGTTTTGGTTGTTGGCCATGTCTTGGGTCACTTATTTCTTTATTCACTTTAATGTTTGGCTGAGGAACCGCTATTATCAAGGAGTGCAAAAAGCCTTGGCGGGGAAGTAAAACTGAGAGCGCTGCGTCTTAAAAAACAAGAAGTTTGCAGTGTTCTGACCCAAAACGAAAGGAATGAGGAAGGAATTTCCACTCCTGCTTTCATCACCTTTTCGTCAGACTTGATGTGGGGGAAGCCTTCCCCCTGCGGGGAGCAGCCCCACGAAGGGAGGCTGTAAATGCAGGAGTGGTGGCTCGGCGGTCCCTGGAGCAGCCGGCAACGGAAGGGTTTTCTGTTTCCAGCAGCGTTTTTGGTGCCTCGTGGTCTGCAAAGGCGGCCAGAGGGGAAGGTCCCGCCCGCAGCCGGGACGTGACCTCCTGCTCTGCAGATCTGCCATCCCGCCGGGATGTGACCGGGTGCCCCGAGCTCTGGGTGTCCCTGCTGGAGCAGGGGCTGCACTGGGTGGTCTCCAGGGGTCCCGGAGCCGGAGCGGAGCCGGTGCTGCCCACATCCCTTCCCCAGGAGCAGGTTTCCATCCCTGCGGGCTGCTTCTGAACGTGGCATTCCCACCCTGACACCCCTGCGCCCCGCGGCCCCGCGCTCCCTTCCACCCCCAAGGAAATAACCCCAAACTCGGCGCTCGAGGGAAGACGGGCCACGCTTTGGGGTTTGGATTCGCCCGGCGCCGGAGGTCCTGGGATTCGGCGTGGTTGTGGGAAGGCAGTGGACATGCGTGGCTTGCTCTACACCCATACGTAGATAAAATAAATGGTTTTTTGCTTTCTTTTTTCCTGCAAGAACAAAAATAACTCTAGAAAAAGCAAAGCCACAGAGGGAGCTGCTGGCTCAGCGTCCTGTTCCCGCGGCGCTTGGTCACTGCGGGAGCTGCGCCGGGAACAGGGATTTTCCACCGCTTGTCCGTCTCCCTGCCACTACCAGGGTTCGGAGCAACGTCCCAGCCTCCTGCTCTCTCTGCCGCAGCTTTATACTAACAAATAAGGCTGACAAATGATGCTTTAAGTAAAATCTTGCGTGCACTTTTTCATATGAAAGCAGGTGTCCAAATAAGAAGTCACAAATGATTCAGTACCTATTTAAAGGGATGGGAAAGTTCACCCGGGCGAGGGCTCGGAAACCTCTGCTCGAATATGCAAATTGCCAAGTTTTGCAGGCACTTTCGAGACGAGAACCATAGCTAGCGCAAAGCCACGACTTGTAATTCGTTATTTAGCTGTTTTCTTTTTGGAGCCTCTGTATCCCCTGCAACGAGAACTCCCCAAACAACCCTGAAAGCCGAAGATTTGCTGCTCCCATCTGCAATGCGGATGGCAGAAACGAGAACTCAGCATCCAGGGTGTTTTGGAGGAAGAGGGGAAACGGGAACACTGTTCTTGTCTGGGCAAGCTGCTGCTGCCCTGACTCCAGCATCGCTCCCGCTCTGGAACGGGAGCGGGAGGGCAGCTCCAGGACCACGTCAACCCATGTGAATGCGTCTCCAGGAACATCTCCGTCGCCTCCACCGCAATTCCCTGTGCGGATTACGGGGAGAAACACTTGGCAAAAAGCTGCATTTGCTCCAGGAATGTTTTCTGTCCCTGCTCCGCCGCTGGCTCCGTGCGGGAAAGGAGATGGATCTGGTTGCCCACAAACGTCCCCCGGCTCTGGGGTGACTCGGGCTCTCTACGAAAGCAAAAATTTCCACCTCTCACTGCTGACAATCCATAGATATGTGTTGTCCTCCTGGAGCATTAAATAGGCCGGACATAAACGGACGGCTGCAATAGACACTTCTGCTTTTCACCCCAGCAGGGAGCACCCCACGTGCTCACATGCTATTTCATACTGAACCTGTTGGTTAAATAATATGATTTGTGCTGGATATTTAGTTGCTATGACCCTTTAAAGGAGGGATGAGAGATTTGGGAACCACTCGGATTCTTTCTTCTGCCTCCTCATGAAGGGTTCCTTGCAAAGGAAACCTTTGGAGATGTATTTTTACTGGGTCCAAATAAAGAGGCTAGCCAAGATATCCATCCTGTGGCCAAGTTTTAGGCAGGAATCCCACAGATTACCCTTTTTGTGCAGCAAACGTGCAGCAAACGTGTGCAGCTCCATCCTTGCTGGAGACCTTCCCGTCCGCCAGGGCAGGTTGTAGCCCTGCAGACCTGGAGATACCGCGGTCTCTGTGTTTCCAAACATTTTTCCAAAGATAGAAAAACACCTGCTGGCCCAACAAGAAGTTCTAAGCTTACACTCATTTGGATAAGGGTGTTTTTTTGTTTTCCTTTGCAAATATTCCCTTGAAGGAGTGTTACAAACTGCTACAGCCAATTTCTACTGCCTCGTTGTGCCTCAAGACCAAAAGGAAGCGACATCCCGAGGACCTTTTCCAGCCTTTCTGGTGGCTCTCAGCTCCCGGGCTCTGCTCCCGGCACCGCCGACCTCCTCCCACCGCCGGCCACAGGCCAGGACCTTCCTGCACCCCGAGGAGAACAGCGGAGCCGGATTCCTCCAAGGAGAGATGCTGGTGCTAAGGACGAGCCCATGGATTTGTGGTGGATCCGGGGCCCTGGGCCCACCAGGCAGCCCCTCTCTTTGCTCACCATTCCTCGCCCTTCTGGGATTGGATTGGGAATGGGATTTCCTGTTCCCGTTCCACCCGCTCATCCCTGCTGAGCTCCAGCTTGGAGGCAGGGATGGGGAATGGGACGATGCAGGATGGAGCCTCTGGAGGTCAGTGTAGCTCCAGCGATGGGCGCCGCGCGCGCTCCCGGGATGCAGCCCTGGACACGGGCAGCGTGTGCCCCCCAAAGCAGGGGAGGTGACGGCAGCACCGGGCACCCCTCGGGCGGCACCACGGAGCTTTTCCCACAGCCCGAGACCCCCCACGGCCCTGCAGGAGACGCGCCGGGATGGAGGCAGCTGCGCGCTCGGATGCGCCCGTGGCTCCAGCTCCTCACGTAGGGCTCCACGTGCTGCGGAAGGGGCACTTGGACCCCAAAGTGATGGAGAAATGCAAGGCTTTGCTGCTGCCATCGCGCCTGAGCTGTGGCCCTCAGAACGAGGGAAAAGCTCCCATTGAGCCCAGTGGGCGCCAGACTGGGAAGGCCTGGGGATGCCCAGCAGTGCTGGCCTCAACCCATCCCAAAGAGCCGCATCCCGTGGCCAGCACCGGGGCAGATTCTCCGCACCTTCCCGTGCCCCTTCCTCTGCTGTCCAAAGTAGAAGGCCAACAAAACGCAACAGCATCCAGAACACAAAGGCGCTGATCTTGGATGGTTTATTCCACGAATCCGTGGCTGGACCGATGGCCAGGATCGGTGCGGATTGGCCTGTTTCATTGGAGCCTCCACGCTCCGGTCCTCTCTGGGTATCTGCAAATAGACTCAGCTGCTCTGTGAGCTGAGATGTTGGGACAGAAGCACAAAAAGAAATTGTTCAGCAAAGACCTGCAATGAAAACATGTTTCGCTTGCCAGAGAAATCAGCTTCCTAATCAAAACCAATTTGTTTCCAAGCAGTTTTGCTCTCTGCAAAGTTTAACCACGCTGAATTTAGAGAAGAAAATGCTTTCTGAGGGAGCACTTGAAATACCTCGCTTAAAAACTGCAAAATGAAATATTCAGGATTTCTAATTCTTTCTTCTCTTTCTTTTACACAACATATAGGATATTTATTTGACACCCAATACATATGATATTACCCAATATAAATATTTATCAAATTCTTTCCAAATTCATGAAAAACTTCATGCACCTGCATTTTGCAAGGAAAGATTCTTCCACTTTTTTCATCTGTTTGTCATCAGATGATAGTTTGACATAAAGAAAATACCTTTTTGGGCTGCACTCCTTGTTCTATGCTCTTGTGCCAGTGTTCTCCGTCCCTCCTGCTCTGCCTTCCTGTTTCCCTAAGGCTTGCAAGTGTTTTGCTTCCCTCAGATCCAGCTAAAACCACCCTGACTGTGTTTCAGAAAGGGCTTTCAACAGCTCCTTGATATCTTTCTGTGCAAAAAAATGTCATTTCACTCTAGTAAAAGACCCCTTTGGAAAAACACGAGTGAGCTAAGAAGAAATGAAGCCAGAAAATTCTTCAGGTATAGACAAGATAGTTAAAAAAAATGCAAACTCAATCCGTGTGGGATTAGGAAGCAATATGCGTTTGCTTGGATGGCTGCAATGCTGGAATATTTAGAGAAAAGGGAAACCAGCCGCAGCAGGAAGAGCCATCAGCAGCGAGGTGGTTCCTATCGCCTTACCCGACTGCAATGGGGAGATGCTGCTGTTTTGCACTGGGTTCAAAGCCTCTAAAACAGTTTTTGTAGCAAAAAAAGGAGGTAACAGGGCATTTGCTAAGTCTGGGCTGATCAGAAATGTTGGGTTTACGATGACATGAGGGCCATCGCAATGCTTCCATAACCTACAACTGCTAGTAAAATACCTCCCTAGGTAAACACCTAGGTTTACTTCCCTAGGTAAACACCTCCCTAGGTAAACACCTGTCAACACCTGGGTGACAACAAGGTGCCCACAGGGCAGCAGGGCCCTCATGGCCAAGGAGGCCAACGGGCTCCTGGCTGCATCAGGAGGACGTTGGCAGCAGGGCAGGGAGGGGATCCTGATCCTG
>JAVCKT010001141.1:0-19780 GCA_032273925.1 Rhynchotus rufescens | reverse complement strand
AAAACTACTTTGTTTTCTGCTTAATAGTTTTGAATATCATGATGTCCCTCTAGTAAATTGAAACAAATTTAAACTTAGTCAGTTCAGGATACATTGGACTTGGTTTTATTTTTATTAATAATCCAATCCTTGCATCGTATTCTGTTATCCTCAACAAAATCTACAAATCAGATGAATTTCAAATTTTATATTACTCTTGTAGATCTTTAGGTTGTGCACTATCAATTTCTTTTAGTTAGGTAACAACTGATTTTACACTAAGGGTTTTTTGTTCTCTTTTTTTAAATAGGCACTCGTATGCGAAACGTTCCTGTCCTTTTTAATGACGTGGATACTAATATGGCAGGAATGTATGGAAGAGTTCGCAAAGCTGCCAGTAGTATAGATCAATTTAGGTAAGGATTTCCCAATGAAATGCTCTTATTTGTTACTGTGCTTGTTTTCTAGGTGGTAGAACTTCTCTTTTGAATTGCTTGTGTCAAAAGGAGGGTGGGAGGAAAAGGGAGAGGCAATAAACTGGTATAACAATATATAAACACAACAATATATAAAATCACTTGTGCTTTCTTATATCAGAAATATTTTACCTCTGTCACAGCACACTGGGGCAGTGTCCTATATGGTTGGAGTGTATGCTCTGTATTCTTCAACTTTTGTTTAAGCATGCAACAGGATGTTGGGTTCTGACCAAGTGTACCTGTTTGCCTTCCAGAAAAGATAATCTGATCTAGAAATTAGTAAACGAAAGTAAATCTGGATCTGCCAAACACTTCATCTCTTCTCTCAGTATCTCTGTTCACTGTCAATGAATGGTTTTTTTCCACAAGTTAGATCAAATAGCGAGGGGGAACAAAAACAATATTTCTTCATCTTTGAAAAGTAGGATATCTTTAAAAAATGTTCTTTGTGTTTCTATGGTACTTTTCCGTTGTAAAGGATAGCAGCGTTTCTGTGTCTAGGGATCGTGGTGATTTAATAACTAAACTTCAGTTTGGAGTATCATAATCTCTTTACAAAGTAAACTTTGTAGTGCTGTAGCAATAGCATTGTAAAACTCATATCTTTAATGAAAAGAAAAGAGCAGTGAACCGTTCCTTTATTTCAAAGGAATCCAAAGTTTTTATTGCTTAAACATCTTTGAAAATATTTTTTGTTACAGTTTCTGGAATCACAAAAATTGGCATATTTTTAGTTTTAAAATGCCCTTACAGCTGTAAATGTTTTGACTCTTTTTCGCAAAGTCTGACTCTAGCATATTTGCAGAAAAACATTCAGTCTGCAAACATGGTCTGAATTATGAATTTTCTAATTGAATGACTACAAGAAGTAAAATTCAGTTCAAAAATACAGAAAACAGTGTCTGTAAAACAAGTTGGTGTTTCTAAGTTTGTGCTAACTATAATGAAATGAACCGGATTTATTGCCCAGTGTTAATTTAAACATTTTGTTTTTCTTTTATATAGCATTCGTCTGGGAATCTTCCTAAGGCGGTATCCCATAGCAAGAGTCTTTGTAATCATTTATATGGTGAGTAAGCTTCCTTTATAGTGAGAAGATAATTTGGGATTTCTGCAGCAATTTCGTATGATACATGAGGAATTGAAAGGCATTTTATATTTAAAAGTAAAAGGCTATGTAATTAACAGCTCAGCGTCTCTTTTAAAGTAGGCTGAATAGTCACATGTTTCTAATGGCTGAAAAGGTACCAGGTTTTTCTTACTAGATGCTCCCAAATAGTTGACAGTTTGTAATGTGAATTTGGCGAGATTGGCAGACTTGAAATTCCTCCCTTTTCCACAGGAGGGCAGATGCCTCTGTTGGTTGAAGTGACCAGCATTAAAGTCTGCCCTGCTGGGGATTGCTCCCTTAGCTGAGCCTTTCAAATGAAGGAAAACATGTGCCTTGAGAAGGCATAATATTTCTTCTAAACAGAATCTCTCAGAATAGCTGACACTGTTTCAGGATATAAAGCTGACAGACACATATAAATAAAGGAAACGACAAAAATTCCTCTGCAATTGCATTTTCCTCCTTGTTAAGTACTGGAAGGAACAGGACTGTTTATGTTCTTATCTTCTGTTTCTTCCTATTTATGACTTAGATTTCTCAATATGTGAATAAGATTCATAGGATCAACACTCTGAAGACTTTTACTGCCTAAGCTGCTACTCAAACTACTCAAATGAATGGTGATTGCATAGGAATCCTATATTGGGCAGTCGATAGCAGGTGTTTTTATTCAGCACAGGAAGCCGTGGATAGCTGGAAGCTTGGCTGTGACTATTGACTAATCACTAATGCCTGTCATTATCACTAATCTGTTTTGTAAGGAAATGTAGCTTCTGTATTTCATCTGTTGTCTCCCTTGTTAAGTTCCCAGAAACTTCTACAGCAGTTAGATCATTTCAGCCAAATTGGAATGAGAATTAACTTTCCTAGCAAGTTCGTGAAAATGCCTCAGTAGAGAATAGAGACTTAAATTAGCAGCCCTGTTAAGGAGAAAGCAGGCAGAACTTGGCTGTTTTGCACTGCCTGGTATTAGCAAGTCAGCGCAGGAGCAGCAGCTTATCAGTCACGGCAGACAGATCAGCAAATCTGCTCTCAGTGGGCTAGACTGGGTATCAGAGAGCGTGCCTGGAGTATTAGGGGATGCAAGGAAGGACAGGGCAGCAAATATAAATTTGTAGGAAGCCAACTCCATTGTTTTTTGTTCTGAAATTTTTGTTCTGTAAGTGGATTTCTTTCAGAATGTGTCTCAGCACTTCATTTATAAATAAGACTTGATTCTTTTACAAGTAACTGTATAAAATAAGGTTTCCACAAGACTAGCTTTTTTTAGATTACAGTGACACATTTACTACTGCTTTAATTGATGATAACCAGCGCTTAAAAGTAATTCTGTCTTTTCTCTTCCCAGGCATTGCTTCATCTCTGGGTCATGATAGTTCTACTTACCTACTCGCCAGAAATGCATCATGATGGTCCCACTGGCAGATAGACTGAGACAGGACCATATGCTGTGCTACAGAAAGAACACTGGCTAGCAGAATGGTCAGTCCTGAATGGTCAGCAAAACTTTCCTCATCTTGTTTAGGAGGAATGAAAACAATCATCTCTGACTTATCACTACTTTTTAATACAAACATAATACTATGTAGCTATTTCAATTTGCCTGAAACTGTATGACTCTTCAGAGAAACACGGTTGTTAAGTTAAGCTAAACTTAGCCTTTACACTTGCATAAGCCTTCTGATAGCATAAAAAGAAATAAGGTCTACACCTACAGAGAAATTCAGCAATTTCTGAGGTTACAGATATATATGGTACAAACTATTTTGGACCATACTAGATGTGGGCTATAGTCAGATAACAAACTGTACTTAGGAATTTAAATAAACTTTATTTCTGATGTCTTTCAGTCTGCTTTTGCACTTCTGTTTTTAACTTTGTAAATAGTAGGCTTTTCCTTAACATGTTAAACTGAAAAAATGATAATGGATTGGTGCAATATCTTTTTGTAAATAAGATTAAAAATAAAACATTATGCATTCTTCTTAGCTTTGTACTTTTAATGCAACAGATAAATCTTCTCTATCAGCTGATTAGTGGGATTGCCTACTTATTGGTTGATATTTTAGCTTTATTGGGGTGAGAGTGGATTTCAAGAAAGGTTTGTGCTCTTCAGAATTTTTTTTTGCACTTGAAATGTATGTATTTTAATTGTATTTTGTTTTATACCTCTCGTTTCAAGGTGTCTTAAGCAGATCTTTTATTCATTTAATTACTTTCTAAAACTCTAGGTAAAATCAATACTATTTCAATACAGAATCTGTGACAACTGCTGAAATCTCTCATGTCTAAGTCCTTAACCAAATGTACTTATCAACAAACCTCATCATAAAACCCATGAGGCCCAGTCAAACCTACTGTAATAGTTCTGTGTTACAGTGGCATTCTGTAATTATGAATTCTTGGTACATTAGTGCAATAATACAAGGTCACTTATGCTTAAATCTGTTGCCTTGTGGAGTGCTCAAAGCCGAATAATGAAAAGATGACTAAAAGTAATTTGTCACTCCTACTCTAATGGTTATGGTTCAGTTCTCATGTGACTTGAACACATTAAGTTTGTCATGTGCATGAAGTCTGTCCTGCTAATGCCTATAGAAGTGTTACAGCAGCCAAGTGTTACAGTAGCCACATGTATTGCTGCTCTGATTCAGATCTTGCAGTAAAATCTGAAATATTTTGATAAATAAAAAAGAGAGCATTTACAATAAATTGTGTCCCTACCCTCTGTCATATTTACTGCATTTTCCTTAACTACTATTGCCTGTTTCTGTTTTGATATTAAAGCTACTGTTGAGCCATGATGAGAGCTGGTAGATGTAGAAGGAGGTAAAGTAAGGACCCTTGGATAAATGTATGTGTATATAAGGAACTTTACCTTAAAAAGGAGAGGGGAAAAAAAAAGGTACTGAATTGTATTTTGGAAACTGCACTGTACTGTGAAAATTTTGTGGGAGCCTTCTTAGTGGTACAAGCCCCCATTACTTTACTGCTGTCACATTACCTGCACATTTATTGCCTCTTTCTTTTCCCTTCTCCCTCCCTGCCTTTCTCTCTTGGTAGAGATCTTCTCTTCAGGCCCACAGATTGCTTGGGTTTTGTTCCTTACACAAGTTAAAAGAATCATTATAGCACTTTTTCTCATAGATTATTTTTCTTTAGTTCCTCTTTTGTTCATCTAGCTTTAATAGAAATTCTACTTGGGTAAGCATGAAAAATTTCCTGCTCTCCTTGGTCTTTGAACTGGACTCCTACATTCCTGAATAGGTTTGGGCATTTTTTAATGCTGATCCATACACTGCCTTAGAAGTGTGAATAATCTCTCTAGAGCAGGAATGTTTATGTTCTCACATCCTTGCCCCCTGAAATGATACACAGCATTCTTTTTTTTCAGTCATCTTAAGTGTATTAATCATGTATTAACTGTTTATTATTCTTGCTGAAGAGGTACATAACCTTTTGAGAAGAGTATTGGGTATATTTTAATTTTAAAAGCCTCGGCTTTAACAAACTGTGAAACTTTTTTCACCCAGTAAATAGTCTTGAAGAAAGCAAATGATGAATTAGGCTTCTTGCCAGATAAAGGGCTGTTCACTGGAGAAAGTAACGTAGGACAAGGAAATAAATGCAGTTCAGGCTGTTTTACAGTTTATGTAAACACCTTCCAGGCTCTTATAAATTATGAAATAACATAAAAAGCTTTTATTAGTTAACTATTTGAGAACTCCACAAGAAATAATACAAAGAACTTAAACATACAACACTACACAAGCTTAAAGCTTTTGTTTAAACATGCTGTTTTTCTTCCCTCTGCAATTCATGTTAGCAAGCTGCCTGATGCAGTGCAAGAATACACAAGATGTCCAACGGAGTCTGTCTGAATATAAACACCAACTTTCAAGTGAAATGATGAAATACATTTCCAGACTCAGGTTAGTAATCTTGGTCCCTGAGGTTGCCTGCATGGATCTGCCAAGTGTGCTACAACTACAGGTCAGGGGTGGCACAAGGACAGTTTCAGCAGGCGGCTGTTAATGGTGTCATGAGGTTGCCTTGCTGAGCAGATGGTTTCGGAGTGAACAAGAAGCTGCTTTTAGCCTCTGTCATAAGTGACAGGAGGATAGTCCAAGCACTGGCTCCTGTTCGGGGACTGCTACAGGATGATTAAACTACTTCATAGATCTGGATGGTGGATTAGGCTTTTGGTGGTTTTGTTTGTTTGTTTAATGTTTCATAAATACTAGTCATATCTATCCAAGGCAGGTTCTATATCTAGCACCAGAAATAAATGACCACAATTCAGAGAAAACACATTTTTTTTCCAGCTGCAGTATCACACATTCTTGAAAGCAGCATGGGCTATCGTGTGGCTGAAAAGTCCTCTCAGTTCCTTCCTTCTAGAACTGGTTTAAATACCATGTGTATCCCTTGAATGAATAAAAAATAACCTAAAAAATGATAGAGAAAAGGCGGGTAGGATGTGATTTCTTCCATTAGTGCTCAGTTTGTGTGTATGCTCAAAGCAAAACACTCCCTTCTGCATTGGCTCATGGAGAGGAGCTGGCAGAGCTGCTGCAGGTGCGGTGGGAGAGGAGACCCGGCTGCTCCGACGGATAGAGCTCGCTCAGGAGAACCTGGCCAGCATTCCAAAGAGGTGCTGAGGAAACCTCTGTGCACTGGGTTGCTGAATCAGGGCAAGGTGGAGAGCTGGCTGAAGCCAAGCCTAGAGGCAAGAACGGGCCTGCAGTGAGCTTGGGGAGGGCAGTTTCTAAACTAGTCTCATTCCTAACCTGGTCTCATTCCTATTGACCCTCATTCCTATGCATAAATAGGATTTCTTACATTTAAAGAGGTAACTGGTCTAATAAAACCTGGTCTTTTCAGTAGGAAATTCTTTTGTCTTTGCAGAATTTGCAGTAGGGCGAATGGTGTGCCTACACAGAGCCAGGGGAACGCGGGCATGGGAGGTAAGCACCAGCTTTCTGGTGCATTCAAAATGCGTTCAATGTTCTTGTCTTCAGGTTACTTGTCAGAGGAGGCAGTTAAAATATGCAAAACTAGGGCTTTCCTGTCAGCTCTGACAGTGCTCTGAGCTGCTCTTCATCTGCCAGCACCTCAGCCAAATATTTAGTTTTTTGTTTTCTTTTTTCTTCATACTTGCATTGCTGAACTAAAGATTTTGTTAACTGGCAGTGAAGTAAAATTCCCCAATTCAAAACTGCTCTGCCTGCAATGCAGTGAGCTGGACTCTGCTATGCAAGCTCTGGTTGGGGTTGCACACAGTGTAGGGTCATCAGCTTCTGTTATATGCATTGCGTGGAAATATGTGTGTTCCTCTTAAGGCAAAGGGGAATTTGGTCACTGACCTCAAGGAGAACAGTTAGCACTGCTGGAAACTGTCTCATGTAGCTTTTAGCACTAACTTTTATTGGGTAGCTAAGGCTCAGAGATTCATCAACACAGAAAGCATTTCATGCTTATGCCAAAATGTGCATTTAGGAGTCTGTTTTTTAGGCCCCTAAAGTGAGTCTGCAGCCTGTGTGAAGCGACCCTGGATCGTAAAAGTCTTCTCCCCTGTCCTAAAGCTGTGTAAGGCTTTAACGTTTATTGCTGCGTAAGCTGCAATAAATAAATAAATAAGGAACTGGAAGAAGGGAGCTCTGAATCCAATGTTTTAGGAGTGAATTAAGACATGCATGTAACTGAATTAATAATAAACATGCCCTGCAAAGCTTGTGATTGATAGTAAGAGCGATACCACTCTTTTCATGATACTGTGTAGCCTAGAAAAGGTCTCTTTCTCTGACATGCTGATCACCTTGGGGCACGTTCAATAAGAAATTAGAGACTTGGGTTTATGAGAAAGGGGACTTTGTGTGAATTCTCAGCCTCGGTTTAGTCCCAAACACTCATGTGACAACAGACTTCCTTCCCATCTTAGCTTGCTGATGTTTGATCTCTGTGCTTTATTTACTGTGTTAGATCAGTCATATATGTACAAAGGCCCTGTACAAAGGAAGTGGCTTTATTGCTTGATTTCAGGTAACATTAACACAGGGCGAAATCAGATTTGCACAGTAAATAATCTATTTCTAATTAGAACAGATGAAACAGGTGTTGCTTTACCACAGGCCTTGCTTCCCTCCTTTATTGATGGAACAGTTGCAGCCTAGCTGCAAAATTTGTCGTGACTACATTGCTAAGTATTTTAACTAGGAAAATATAAGGCAATATTTAAGAATAGCTGTTTGCAAATACAGAACACTCCATGCCTTGCCATCTTTCCCTATGTCACCAAGTTATCTGCATTATAGTAATGAGCATCCATGGGCATGCACTCAAGTAAGTATGGTTTCCTTTTAAATATGCACTCAGACCTACATATCTGTTGTGCAAAACAGATGAGATCTGGGGTTTAGGAACAGAGCAAACATGTTTCTTGCTACTAAGAAAAAGAATCTGTTTTGGCAATTGTGCTGAAGAGATTATTTTTAAAAGATAGCACTTTTTCTGTTTTTGTGCTTAATGCATTTTTGTGTTTTTGTTCTCAATACATTTTCTCAAAAGAGAAAAGCTTATAAAGAAAGCATCATTTTAACATTAGTGTCTGACAGCAACCTGCACAGATCATTTTTTATATGTAAATTCAAGCAATAATTAAGAAGCAATAATTGAAAGTGCTTTTGCTTGTATCTTTGGTGCAAGAAAGCCAAATGATTGGAGTTTATTTTGTAATTATAAAGCGTTTTCTGCAAGAGGGCGGAGAGAAGTGCCAGTTGTCCGTCCCAGCAGTAGGTGCTGCAGGAGAGTCCTGGGACTGCAGCATCCCTGCAGACCTGGGCAGCAGCCTCCCTCCGTGCTGTGTCCCTGCTGCCAGAGCTCAGATTTCTTCCTCCCTTGCCCACAGATGCGGCCGATGAAACAAATTGCAGGAATTAGGGTTATAGTGGTTTTTTCTTTGTTTGTCCTTTTGATTGTTTTTGTTTTACCCCAGTTGTTCATTCTGCTGTTCAGAGCCTCCTAATAGAATAAAGCCAGTTTAGCTCCTACTGCACATCTGTTTCTACCAATTGGATATACAGGTAGAGGCTTTCGCACGCAAGGTTTCTTAAATCCCCATTAATGCACCTAGAGGAAGGAGTCTGAGCATTGTTTTCCAAAGTCTCCTTTTTTCTTGGGTCCTACCAGTGGGATGGGATCTTGAACTTCATGCTGCCCGGGCTGTTAGCAAGCTGTTGCTGTTGGAACTTCGTTTCAGAAAGGCGATGAGGAGAGCGAGCAAGAGCCTGTGGATATTAACACTGCTCTTCTCCCAACCATGCAGTGCGGCAGGGACCACCAAACCACCAAACCACCACCTTGCTGGTGTGTGGAGATTCAGAGCTAGCTGCAAACCCTCCTGTGATCCCGGCAGACTGACACCAGCCTGGCAGCAGAGGGAAGGACCATCTCATGGGGCAGAGCCGGCCTGCTCAGTGCCCCGCTTCGAAGGGCTGGTTTTGGAGCTGCACCTGGGCACTGTTCCTTGGAAAGATGCCCCAGTGGCACCACGAGTGAGCAGCCATAGGCAGCCACTTTCTCCAGACCACTGGTGGATCACGGAGTGGGAATTGCTCCTGTGCATAGGATTTTGGGAGGACCGGGACCTTGAAGCTCTTGTTCGTTGGTAACACAGCGCTCAGACACCCTTTGAGGAGCCCAGTTCCATCGGAAGGAGATTGGTCACTGACGGGCTCGGGGCCTCCCTTGGGAGCAGGACCAGGCATTTCCATAGGCATAATGCAGAGCAGTGCCATCACCTGTATCAATTATACATTGCAGTTTATCGCTAATCCCGGTTTATTGAAAGCATCGGTCTGACCTTCGCGCACCTGCCTTGCCAGCGGTTCGCACAGAGATCTGTTGTGCAACGCAGCACTTTAATAAATGCAGGCCGAGCAGCAGAGCGGCTGCCCTGCTGACCGTGTGTAACCACATTGCCCGTCAGGCTCTCCATGGGCCCCACTGCTGGGCTCCACCGGCCTCGACCCACAGGGAAGCTCCGCGGCTGCCCTGGCACCGTGGCCCTGGGGCGCCGGGGTGCTGTGCCCTGCTCCATACCCCGGGCGTGCTTCAGTTCCACCCCCCTGAGGTTCTTCTCTCACTTTATCAATTTAATGGCCTTCTCTTGCCTTATCAAATCTAATAACAATTTCTGTATTTTTCTTTTATGAAACCTGGAACTGTTTGTGCTTTTGTCACACAGTAAAGATGCTCTTGTTTGGCTCAAGCTATGGCAGACTTCTGACCAAATGACAAGACCCGAATTTGTGCTTAGAACAAGGCATTCTCCTTTGGCCAGACAAGGGTGACAGGCCCCAGATCTGGAAGACTTCTCCTTCCTGGGCTGTGGACAACAGCTCTATGTGGAAGTGCTCGGTCCCTTTCTTAGCCAGGGGTGGCTAAGCCAGGGGTGGCTGGCTTCATCCCTCCAGCAACAACCTCTGCCAGGGTCGGGTTTCTCAGGCTACAGTAAAACTACGGTGATAAAATAATCCTTGTTGGTCGAACTCCTTAAATAAGACAGTGCTGAGACCTTAGTGAGCACCGTGGTGTGCAGAGGGGGAGTGAACTGGATCCCCTTTTCCCTGCAGTATCCCTCACCCGGAGCGTGGCTGGTGGCAGGCCCAGAAGGTGACAGGGATGGCACCTGGGCAGCGTGTCCCCTCTGCGACCGTGCGTCAGGCCCACCTGGCTTACAACAACACTCTCCAAATGGCTCGTCCCCAAGCGGTATTTTTCTTCCTAGACTGAGGAAGATGTATATTTTATCTGGCTAATTAATCCGAGGGCATCGAGCTAACGCGATCATCATGTTCTCCTTCCATTTGCTCCTGTCAAGTTGGCCATGTGGCATTTGTATGTCCGAGCCTTTATTAAACTGGTTTATTTGCAATCAATCAAAGTAGGAATATCGTAAGGACATGGATGATTTTGTTCAGCCTGTTACCTTTACACAGAGCTAACAAACTGGGATGTGGCGCTGCCTTTTATTGTCTTGCTATCTCTGTAAACTCTCTTTTATTAAAAAAAAATAGTAATAAAGCTCTCAAATAAGTGAAGAGGAAAGGGCTTGGGAAATTGTGCAGACTCCAAGGTGCTTCTCTGTTTTTTCTGTACGAGAACAAACACCACCAGTTCCCCCTTTCCCACGCACAGAACCTTTTTATTAATATGTCAGGAAATATGACTCAATCTGCATCTTTGTCAAGGCACAGGCAGGAAATTTAGGTGCTTGCACTACCAACTGCTACTGTTTGTTAGATTTCTTCCTCTTAGATCTTGATAGTTTAGTGCACAGGCTGTTTCTTTGAATATAGTGACTAACACAACAGTCAAACTTCCCTTGGCCTTAAAACTCCTTTGGGAAGGTGATGAGTTATCAGTGAAGGGCACCATGTTTTACAGAAAATGATGATTGGAGGCAAGGAGAAGAGGAAGGAGAAAATCTTTGCTTCAAGTTTCCAAGCTTTTATGGATTTTAGTGCCTTTTCTTTTTTTCTTGGGTTAAATAATGATTGAAATTATAATTTAGTTCAGAGCCTGTCATCTTCTGGAAATTACCATTCTGGCAGCTCAAAGCACCTGGTCGGGAACATCGAACTCCGGGGATATGATTATATCCTTAATTAAAAGGATGTGCTCTATTTTTCTGACCATCGCTTTGAGCTACAGTAAGTGAAAAAGACACCGTAAAGAGATAGCTAAATAATTCCTTTGACCAAGAAGAAAGAAACCCTCTGCGAATGCAGAGCCCACGCTGGGAGCCCTCAGCGCTGGCTGGGAGCACACGAAGCTCGGGGCTGCTCCCAGATGGGACGTGGAGCCCGGCCCGGCCCTCGGGCACTGCAGCTGGCATCTCTGGGACGGCTGCAGCCAGCAAAGCTCGTGGCTTCTGGCAGTTAGTCTTGGTTACTGGCCAAGGTGAGTTCTGGGGGAATGGAAAGTTGATTTATTGCCCCCCTCATCAGCCATACACAGCACGGACATAAATTTCCGACTGAGGCCCCCAGTTCTGGGCTAGGTTCATATCCACTTCCTTAAGTGCTTCTCATTTGAAGTGGCAGGCCTCCAGCTCAGTTTCTATTTAAACGTTCACAATGAGGTAAATTAATTCTATATTTTAATATCAGAAGAGGAGAAGGAATATAATGGCATTATGCAGAGCTGGCTGCTTGCCTGGGGTAAGTAACGTGACCTGGCCCAGCACAGGATGAAATGCTGAGCGGTCATTCTCTGCTTCTCATGGGGTCTGTGGCTTGCAAAAATAAAATAAAACAGAATACCAATTAGCCCCTCTGTCCCTTTGCAGAGCTTCTTTAGGGCTGTCTTTATCACAAATGAGCAGCTCAGTTGTGCAAGTACGTGATGATGTGAAACATGAGCGAGCACAGCAGATGTGGCCTTGATCCCCTATAGCGTGACAAAGGTAGCTCTATAGAATAATAGTGTAATATAGCTAATAAAACCAACACACTGTCATTTAGCAATGCTGCATTAAAACATGTCTGAATAACATCGCTGTTCGCATTTGATTCTCATTCCGTGTAGGACAAATTTCCTGTGTGAGGGGCTGGTAAGCATTTTGCACGAATGCCTTACCATGCTTTAACTGGAAAGACAAGTTTGCTCTAAACAATTCTTAATCTTTCAACAACACACCAGCTATTTTCTCAGGTTAGCCTTGGCTCCCTAGGCTTTGCTTTGAGGCACGACGCCTGCACCCTTGGGGTGTTTGAGCTAGTTAGAGCACCACGAAGGGGACGTCTCCGTGAGCCGCGTCCCACAGTGCTGATGGCTGCACGTGGCTGTGATGAGGAGCTGGACCATGTCTCGTGGTGCTGGTGCAGATGGGCAGTGGGCAGGAGAGCCTGGATGGGGACAGTGCTGAGGAGCCCTTGCAGCAGGCTGACAGCCCCAGTACTGCCATGGGCCACTTCCCTGCTCTCTGTCTCTGCGTCTCTGCCATCCCGTTTGATGTCTGAGATTATAAGACCCCATCCTGGTGCTATTTTAGCATTATCCACTAGCTGCCTTGGTGTGAAGGCAGCTGCGTCTTCCTCGGCTCCTTTAGAGAAGCTGAGAGCGGGAAGAACACTCATCCTTTGTTTCTTCTTCTGCTCCTGCCCCAGGCTGTACATCCTCTTGAAAGGAAATTGGGCCAAAATGTCACATGAAAAGAAACAACAGCTTATTCCTGAAATGTCAATGCCTTTTCATTATAACCACTGCCCCAAAGGCTGGAAATCCCTGTACAGTAAAATACCACTTTACAAGGCAAAGTGGGACTGCCTGTATTAGAAATTAAGTCATCCATTCATCCAGAGTGCAGTTATTTCCCACAGAAGGTCAAGCAGGAAAGACAGACTCGGGAAGAAAATTGTGATTTTTTTCTTTTTTTTTTAGAGAAGTACAGTAATCAAGTAAATGAAAGAATTACTATGGCACAGGAAAGAATGGTTGCATGAGCTGAAGGTCCTTAGGATCCTTATTTTTCAAATGATCAGTGATCAAAATGCAAGTTCAGAAGTTTCAATATTATGCACAGCTGTCCAGTCTCTACATTAAAACAGAAATACAAGTATAGCATGTGCCTTTACTAAAAGAGAAATCAGATAATAACACTAATGAAATCACAAGGCTTGAGCACCAGGTTTTGAATAGGTTAGGAAGTTTGATCTGGAGGCCAAAGTAGACCCAAGACTTAGGAACCCTGGGTTCAGTACTTGACTAACTGCATTCTCT
The DNA here is from genome assembly GCA_032273925.1 of Rhynchotus rufescens. NCBI lineage: Eukaryota > Metazoa > Chordata > Aves > Tinamiformes > Tinamidae > Rhynchotus > Rhynchotus rufescens. Next base: position 6,427 of record JAVCKT010001141.1, on the reverse strand, counting down.
GTTTCTCACCATTTACCCAAGCGCTGTAGGCACTCAAGGACAGGAACTGTCTGCTAAATCTGCTCAACAGATTTTATTTCAACTGAAACCTTATGATGTCGCAAGAATCCACCCATTTGCAGCCTTTCAAATTTTGATCATGTCCCTTACCTGGAAAATGAATTATCTCCTGTATTGCAGATCCTGAGATTTAACAGTGCAAATGAGGCAGAGAATCAGGTATGACTTTCTATGCTTTTAATAGACTCCTTGATATAGAATATCTTAGTAGAAGATATTTTTCCCTGAATACTTGATTATCATGAGATTATTATGCACTTACAAAGGCATCAAGCTTTCTCCTGTGTTTTTTTTTCTGAAGAGTTGAGATGATGGCAGCTGCAGCATTGCTTTCCCAAGAATCTGAGTTATTGCACCCTTCTGAAGGACTGTCAAGTAGAGGTTATTGCCTATCGCTGCAATCTATTCTGGTTTCAAATTAGTTGTAAAGTGCTCCATTTAATGTTGCCATTGCACTGAACAGGCATGGTTTGCCCAAACTAATTTCTGCACCTACCTGATTTTTTTAAAAAGCTACTTCTCCAAGACTGGTTTAATAGGCCCGTCTAAATCTTCAAATTTAAGTGCCAGCCATCACATTACTTAGCCCGAATCCTACCTCTCCCAACCAGCACCCAAGTCCCAAGCCTTCCAAAGCTCCATCTCCTCATGTTCCCACCTAGAAATAAGAGGATACTGTTCAAAGCAAACACTGTCACATTGTTGTTTGCACAATGCAGAGGTAAATTGTGGAACTCCTAGTCACAGGATGTTAGTAATTCTGAAAGTTTACAAGGCTTCAACATTCAATTAGACTTGTTCTTGGAAGAAAAATCCATTAAGGGATATTAAACCAAAAAATAACGCATCTGATTCAGGAAGGCTCTGCGCTGCTAATCCCTGGGGGCAGCATCATCCTGTTCTTAACGTTTTCCTTGAGCACCGCTTCAGGCTGCTGGTTATCGCTTTGTTTCTCCTCAGAGAGGACACCTTCACGTTGACCTAAAGTGGCTCATCTTACACAGTAAGGATCCCAGCCCTGCACAGCCCTGCAGAACAGGCAGTGGTGTTTGAACGGCTGCCTCAAGCTAGGTGCTCACACGTTCCTCTAAATAAGAAGTGAAATGGGAAGGAGTTATTCAATCAATTCCAATCACTCACTGTCTTTGAGCACTAATAGTAGGGCAATTGATTGCAAAGAGAGGTAAAGAGACAAGCATGTTTTTGAGAAGGGGGAGGTTCAAAGGACTTTCCTTTAAAACTAAGCTCCAGGAGCAGCTCTGACTGAGCCACACTCATGTACATGCTTCTACATGCTCTGGTCTCCCAGCTATGGTCTTCTGCAAAGACTGCCACCCACTTGCTAGCACTGACTTGATGATTCATGGCCTTCCCTTCCCCATCCTGTTTTAACAGGCAGCCCTACAAAGAAAGCAGGGGAGCCAAACTCCCACCAGCATTCAGCAGCAGAACAGGGTGCCCAGGTGTGACTGAGACTCCAAGCTGGTTTCTGTGGGGCTCTGAGCATCCACAGCTCTCTAAAGGGTCTGGCTTCTGAATCTCAGTGTTTAAAGCAGTACAGCAGGAAAATGCCCCTATCATGGGGAAAAAAAATGGAAAAAAGGTAGGGGGAAGCTTAGTACTTGGCTTACTTGGGAAAGCAGATGGTGTGTGGGGAAGGGGAGTTTCTAGTCACATGCCATCATGAACCATTGTGTGAAGGATGCCGATCAGCAGGGAACTACAAGTCTGAACATGAGTATTATATGTTTGAAGCTGCATATGTGGAGAAAGCATCTTAAATCTTACAAATCCGCAAAAGCTAGGAGGAGAAGAGCTATGACTCATAGAGGCATTCAAGCCTTTCTTGGCCATACCCCAAAACAGTTGAGATTGGAAGGCACCTCTAGAGATTATCTGGTCCAACTCACCCAGAGCATGTTGCATGGGATCACATCCAGGTGGGTTTTCCACATCTCCAAAGAAGGAGACTCCAATCTCTCTGGACATCCTGTTCCAGTGCTCTGTCACCCTTACAGTAAAGAAGTTTTCCCTCATGTTTCAACTTCTTGTATCTCTGTTTGTGCCTATTGCCTCTTGTCCTGTTACTGGGCACCACCAAAAAGACACTGACTCCATCCTTGTTATATAAATAGCATTTCAGATATTTGTACACACTGATAAGATTCCCTCTAAATCTCTTCTTCTCCAAGCTGAACAGTCTCAGCTCTCATAGCCTTTCCTCAAAGGAGAGATGCTCCAGTCCCATAAGCTTTCACTGGATTCACTCCAGTTGCTCCATATTTATCTTAATATAATCACCCTGTGCTTCTAGCAGTTGGTGAGTGAAGAAGCTGGCAGCAGTCATTGCTGTTGGATGCTGTCCATGCTGCTGAAGACATGGGTGGGTTGTATTTGGAGCCCTCTGCCTGAATGTTGTGCTCGCTGGTGCCCATGATTCCGTAATCTGGGAATGAAATCAGCACTGCTCTGTGTCTGAGCATCCCTCTCAAAGTCTGGGTGAAAGAGGTCCATGTCCCTTAGCACTTGACCCTTTGCTGGGTCAAAAGGGAGCATCACTGGGTTGACGTGGGAACCACACAAACTCAGAAGGACACTGTCTTCCACAAATCTCTTATGTCATGGATTGAATGCCTGCATAACATGGGGATCTGCAGGTCTGGGAACACTTTGGAGATAGCTGTGGCAGTAGCTTCTCACTGGTTGCTATTCTACTCTCTTTTGAGGCTTGCCTAAAACATGCAAAAATTCAAGTCCTTGAGTTTAAGCTCCAGCCAGAGCAAGTTTTACTTTCATTACTGTGACTTCTAATCTAACAGCTTGACAAAAAGGTGGCGCATCAATGTGGGCAGTGGTTGTAATGGCTGAAAAGGCAGTGACCTGTCTGTAAGACAGTTCATAGCTATGGCCTGCGACCAGCAATTCAGGAACAACTATATCACTGAATCACTTGAAAAAGACTAGGACTCGGGATCCAGACATTAAAGAGCCAAAGGATAGAAAGACCCCCCCCAAAAAAAAAAATTCCCAGTGCGGAGCAGGACTCTCTCTCCTTGGTGTGTGTTCCTGAACTTGCACCATCTACTGCTCCCAAGCCAGACTCAGAGGAGAGGTCTGACAGCCGCTCCAGGAGGGGGAGCAGGGAATCTGGATGCACAGCGCTTGGGCGCCAAGGCTCCTGCCTCCCACCCTGCCTACAAGGCGAATGCAGCCGTGAAGCCGCTTGGCAGCCTTCCCCGTTGCTCTGTCACTTGTGATTCAGTGGCAGCGAGCTGCCCACTCGCAGCACGACCAGCCCAGCTACCTGGGTGGGGGATTTCTAGGATGAAAGTGCAAGGATGTCACTGCTGGCAAAGGCAGTAAGTGACCTGCTCTCTTCCCTCTTTGCCAGCCATTCCCTGGTGCCAGGTATTACCGTGCTTCCTTGCTACCCACTGCATATATCCTGGCAAATGCTGCTGTTGGCAGCTACTAAGCAAGGCTGTTGCACAGAGAGGGAGTAAAGGAGGCAGCAGGATGTGGGTAAAGGGCACAAACGCATTGTCAGGAGACCATAAAACTAATGCACTGGCTGGGGGATCCACTTTTGACCTTAAGAAATAAGAAGCAGCATGCTAAAGCAAAGCGGAGAGCTCACTGCCGTAAGCATGAGCTCATTAGCAGCTTACTGGTAATAGCTTGGCCACATACAGGGCAGAGGGCAGTGACCCTAACATGGCTTTGGAGGGACCACAATGACTGGCATCTCATGTGAAACAATGAGCTCTCAGTTCCCCACACAAACCAGGACTCTAAGTCAGCAGTACATCAGGTCCGATGCTTGCTCAGCTAAGCTGCCTCACTGAATTAACAGCTTTGTACAGACTTGTAGTTCCCTGCTGATCAGCATCCTTCACACAATGGTTCATGATGGCAAGAGAAAAAACTCCCAGGGAAAAAGTCTGACTATCAGAGCAGGACATGGCCGGAAACAACTGCTAACAGCAAATATGCTTGACTTCAGGCTCAGACAAAATAACAGAATAAATAGCGAAGTAAATGCCTCCCTGCCATAATAGGTAGATTGTTAGTTAGTAGATTAAAGCTTTTATTTAAGAAAGGAAGGGAAATCCGTACACAATGGTAGATATCCATTGCATATCTACTCTCTGGGAGTTTTTTCTCTTTTCTGGAGTTTGTCCTTGCAACCCGTTTTGTGCTGTCCATACACACAAATTTATGTTGTTGATCAGAACTGAGGTGGGGAAGGAGCCTTACTTGCCGCCCACAGGCAGTGTTCACTGCCCTGCTTCTCTGGTAGCTCTCATGTCATCATGCTGTGGGTTTTTCCCACTGTGTGGTTAGTCATCAGTCTGGGAATCCTGAGTGGCACCAAACAGGATGAGGGTTGCTTTGGTTGCATGAACAGCACTGTATTTCCAAGGAAAGGCTGGGCCTGCCTCAAAGCTAGTGAACTACTTCTGAGAATACCTTAAACGTCCCCTTTCCCCACTTCTACATCCCACATTCCCTGCACAGGCTTCTGAGCTTGTCCGGCGGGATTCTCTTGCTGCAAAACACACATTCAGCAATCTGCTGGGATCAATGTTAAAATGTACTTATTTCAATGGCTAAGACATCAGGATATTGACTGGAGACATAAGTCAATGTCACTGTTAATTTGTGCATCTCGTTACCGTACTCAATTAGAGCACTCCAATTGCCCTGGGAATTGGTGCCATAATGAAGATCCCAGAGCTTTGAGAGAAAAAGGAATAGAAACCAAATAAAGACATTGCAATGGAGCTGGCTCATCTTCTGAAAATAAAAAACAATAGATTACCTTTGATTTTTCTGTCAAGCCAGAGGACTTGTGCTCTCAACACATCCTTGGCTGCTTGGAAGTTACAGACCCAGACCCAGAGTAGCCGAGTGAGTAAGTGCTGGCTTCACAGGGCAAATACACTGTATAGCAGCTGAGGTCTTGAAGCATTATCTCAAAGACAGACTTTTTAACAAAGTGCAGGGTTTTCTTTCGTTTTCTAAGCTTGTGCCTGCCTCCAGTGTGTTCTTTCCAGCTGCACAGTGAGACATGGAGAGAGGCCCTTCAGGAGGCCCCATGGAGCAGCGCTCACATTGATGCCAGGGACTAGTGAGAAGGACAGTGTGTCCCTTGCTGTCCCTGCGTGCCCGTGGAGCCCAAGACCTCCTCGAGGACACTGGGCCACCTGTAGAGCAAGGGGCCTTTGCAAAGTTCCTTCAAGCACCCCCGGAGCTCCTCAGTTTTCTCCCTGCATTTGCTTGTAGCTTCCTCTTCTCTTTTCCTTGCTGATGCTGGTGCAGCGTTTTGCCCTGCAGCAGTGATTTTTCCATTAATAAATGGCGTGGAGCTGCCTTGAGTGTTTGCAGTGCGTTGGTGCCTCTGGGCCTCTGGAGCACAAATGTATCTGGCCTTTTCAGAGGGGAGTTTTACAGCAGCGCTCTGAAGTTACAGGCAGTGAGCAGGAAAGGGGAAGGTGCAAATCTCTTTTTTTCCCTCCCAAGCTCTTTCCTCTAACATTAATTCATTTACCATTAGTACATTAAAGCTCAACCAGATAACCCCTGACTTGGAGTTCTCAGTTTGCAAGGCACAGAGAGCAGCGGGAGGGGAAAAGGTGTTTGTCCTTCCCTGCAAATACATGATGTTGAGCTTTAAAAAGTAGAAATTGGGACCTGCCCTGAAAGAACTGGCATGTGGGCAGCAGCCTGGCAGGGAGGCAGTGGGGCCTGTAGCACTGCCTTGTGGCAGATAATCTCCTGATGCTATTACAAGCAATGCCATTACATCTGCCACCTTTAATTAAGCACACTCCCATTCGCTTTGTCCTTCCAAACGCTGCTCTAGGGCCGCTATGAATTCAGTGTCCAGGCAAGTTTCATTGGGAGGACTTGCTTTGCAATATTGAAATCAAGTCTGGGTCAGCCGCCTGTGGGAAGGTTAACTTGATATCTTTGTTCTTGCAATGGAGAAGACCCTTTGCAGGACCCCTGAGGACTGCTGGTCTCGGTTGCAGGGCTGCCACAGGGCCTGGGGTACAGAGCAGACACTGCTTTGCTGAGCCACTCCATGCAAAACCTCCCACAAAAGCTTTCAGCACCTGGCATCTCTCTGCCAGTGCCTTTGGTTTATTCTGCAGAGGTGAATTATGCATGAGGATGTCGCTGTTCTGCAGGGACACCAAGCACTGATACAGCCCTGTGTTTTATTCATCACAAAGAAGTGAATCTTATTGCATTAAAAAAATCAATCATTAAACTGTATTACATGGAAATGTAGGGAGTATGTGCCTTTGTGTAGACGTATCTATTTACTCACGGGCTATGTGGAGCACCAGACAGAGGTACA
>JAVCKT010001138.1:0-18108 GCA_032273925.1 Rhynchotus rufescens | reverse complement strand
GCTTGAGCAGGAAGGTTGGACTTGATGATCTCTAGAGGTCCCTTCCAACCTTAAAGATTCTGTGATTCTGTGATTCATTGCACTCCCCAGTTTATGCAGAACAACATTCATGCAGGTTGTGTATATTAAACCTGTTGGGTAAGATTCATCTGCAATTTCAAGGGCAAGGATCAAAACCCACTTTTAATATGATAGCCTTAGAACTTATCCAAATGAGTTGTATTTCTGGCATATGATATTTTGCATTCTTTGTCAAAAAAAACTCACCCGAAGGGGATAAATGAGGACTCCCATCTCAGAGCAGAGGTAAAGGCTTCAATGTGCCCTACACAGTCCGTTCATCACACTGTGAATTAACATAATGCACAGGGAAGCTTTCAGATGATAGCAGAGAGATGAAGGACTGAGGAAAAGTAGCACTCAAATTACTTAAATATGGTATTTCAAAATTTGAATTCAAACTATGGATTCTAGAAACACAGGGATATTTCTACAGCTGCCAATTCTACACCAAAGAAAATCAAGGAGTAAAAATAATTGAGATTATACCTCTGTATTTGACATTTTCTATTGAATATGTTGGACATTTAGCACAGCAACCTTTTCTTAAGCAACCTTTCTTTTCTTAAGTAACACTCTCCAGACAGAAGGAAGTCTAACTAGCCTAACTAGTTCACAGATGTAGATTCCAGTCTCTGAATCCTTTGGAAACAGCCAGACTCAACATTTCCAGCAGCCGCCTTCTGAAGCAAGGAAGGGTTATCTGAATACGTACAGCAAGTGCAGATACATTGTGCTACAAGTGCCAACCTTCTCTGAGCAACCATGGGCTCAAACACCTCTACTTCCTTCCCACATAAACTAGGGCAAAGAGAAAAGAGAAAAACAAGTCCGTTCTGCTTAGGAGCATTGTTCAACTGGCTTCATTTTAATACATAAAAACTAACAACATCTTCTGTGCTGAAACATAATATTAGAGTATCAGATTTTAAGAAAATCATTGCACAGATATGGTTTTATTAAAAAAATGAGTCACTAAAATTTAAATACTAAGAATTACCAAGTGAAATGTCAGAATTTCAGTTTGGCTGACATTTTTTTTATTCAGTTTACATAATAAAAAATTAAAGCAAATTGTCCACGTAGCTTTATTTACTGCAAAAATTAAAAGCCAGAAGTTGATTTGTATGCTATCTAGTACTGTCAAGAAATTAATGCTTTGACAAATTTCTCCTTTATATCCATCTGATATTTTAGCCCCAAATATGAGATCATAGCTTTCTTAGGAAATGCAAGAGTGACTTGATCCACAATGAGCAACATCAAAAAAAAAAAAAAAAAAAAAGAGAGAGAGAGAGAGAAACTAGCAGTACTATCAATATAAAAACAGACTTTAATAATGCCATTTCTATAAATCTTTCTGGACAAAGACAAGCTCACTAATTAGAAATTTGACCTTTCTCATTGTTCACACTATTGAGTGTTAAACTTCCCACATTACATTTACTGTTATTTTTACTGATTAGGTCATCCAGTTGTAAAGCACATTATCATTCTGTCCAGGAATGAAAATGTTATTTCTCTCATCTGCTCATCTGCTTTGTTTCTTATTATTTTTTTCTTTTTGCTTTTTTTTTCCTTTTTTTTTTTTTTAATTTGCATGGGAAAGAAATTCTTATTATGAGAAATGTCCCTTATTTTTGTCATAAATATATAATCACAGAGAATTAATTTCCTGTTTTCATCATTTTATCATTGTAGATGTTTACATTAGAGAACAGTAATGAATTTGTGATTGATAGAAATTATTAACAAAAAACAAATTTTCTTGTCATTTCTCTGCAAAATTCCCATTTTATAAGTAGTATTGCTTCCTCAAACAATATATAATCAGTTGAAAAAGTGCTCTGTACAAATTGTTAATAGTATTATTCAGAAAGCAGAAACAGCAATAACAAATTTTGCACAAGTCATAAGTCATTACATAAGTATGAAGGGCTATTTATAGCTAGGATATACAAGTTTAGTACTGCTTTTCCAGCTGTGCTGAAAACATGACTTACTGACTGCACAATGAAAGAATACTTCCATCAGTAAAATCTAGAAATAAAAATACATACTTCAAAAGAATTAGGAATTTAAAATATAGAGGAGGTTATATGTATCCTTGCAATATATTTTGTCCTTATATCGTCATCTATTTTATCTCTTCTGATTTTCCCCAGCTCATTTTCTCCAACAGAAGACTTAGCTGCAGCACAGAAAACAGATTATCTTTTATTTATTTAATGAACATATATATGTATAACACATTGCTCCAGTTTAATTTTATTTATGTTATTTATTGTGTACAGTGCAAGGGCCATTATTCATTTTGACTCTGTTAGCCAATATGCCTAGTAAAGGCAGCTTAATGAGATTGATCAAAACAATCAAGTGATTGTTCAGTGATCAATGTTTATGAAACACAGTTTGACCTGAAAAGTTCTTTATTCCTAAAGACCATAGTATGTCTGGGAACTTGGAATTCTTTTAGTCTGGATCGCTTCTTTGATTTTAATATTTAATTTGTGTATTCTCTGAAATGAAAAGACATATAAATAAAGTTGTATTTTGTTGATTTAGTATATTGATTTGAGATTCCCTCAGCACTCAGCTACACATTTAGACACTCATCAAGATCAATCAGAATTAACTTTTCAAATGGATTAGTTAAACTATATTAAACTCCTGTCTGGATATTGTCATTCAGAGTTATAAAGGCTTTCATTAGGTTTGATTTAATTTATTCAGGATGTGAATCTGCTAATCTACTTTAATTATGGTGCTTTAAATTCACAACTTTAGCTAGTTTGGGTTAACTTTTGTGATTGTCCTCAAGTAGACTAGTCTTAATGAAATTTCAAACAAAAGCAGGATTACGTTGTAATACAACATGTTCTCAAGTGTTACATCCAGAGTCAAGAAAAATTTCATGAGTTCATAGATTTCATGGCTATGCATGGTTAAAAAGACATGCAACAGTCTTGCTCTTGAGTACACTCTGAACAAGTTCATATATACTATATTGAGGTAAATGCTTCTAGGGGAAGATTGGTGTCATGGACATTTAATATATTTGGGTCACTAAGTGTTCCTATAACTCTACTCACAGGATTAAAACTGTTATTCCCCAGATTTTCAAATTAATTACCTTCTGTATTCCAGTTTCCCTTGCAACTGGATGCTGTCTTCTCTGCTCACCAGCAAGGGAAAGGAAATGTTACTTTGTGCCCCTAAATAGCTGCCACTTTGCATTTCACTGGTGAACAGAGCAAGCTTTATGGATAGTGAAAAGATGTTAAGCACCCTAGGAATTCTTCTGGATAAAAGATTAAACGAAATTTTATAAGTATTTACAAACAAATATATATATTTTTATGGTATATGTAGTATTTCATAAACCGAAGAGCATTATATATTGAAACTGCAGTAACTTAAGTAAATTCAACAGACATTCTGTAAATTACAGGATATCACTATTCTAGACATTAAAAGAATCTAAAATAGACATTAAGGAAGATGGTACTGAAGCTGGATTAATTAATACAAAATTTAATTTGTGTAAAATATATAAATAATAATGCTTAGCTTTGATAAATACAAACTTTAAGAATCTTCAGAAATCTAGGCAATATTTTAAAATTCTTTCAACCTGAGAAAAAATGATTCTTCTCTAACTACTGACAATGAACATTTTTCTTCCATGTTTCTTTCATGTCTGTCATTATAATGCCAGATTTTGATGTCTTACTAGGCCAAAGGCTTCACAAAAACTATTTCTGTTACATCGAAGAAGCAGGTGAACTGGTTGTAAAGTAAAAGGTAAATTTGTTCTAGACTGATTTGTTTCTTGCATCTAATCATTGGTAGTAGCAACATAATGGATAACTAAATAAGCAAAATTACTATAAAATTAACCATATTTGCAGGTAAAGTTACATTTAATTGTTTCATATTATTGTTGTAATTGCTATTATAATTGTTATTCATGTAATTATTACTTTATTATACGAGAGTATAGTCATCTAAAATTATTAGGATGTTAATTATTAAAATAGAGAAAACATATCTTTCTCATTTATTAAAAAAAAGTATATTTGCTCAAATTGTAAACAGCTTCTGTTGGGAAAAAAAATGATGTACAACTTTAAGAAAACTGTCTTTATGGCTGCTTTCTCAAGAAAACTATAAAAAAGTGGACACAATTCTGTGACATATAAGCAAAGATTCTTTGGCATACATGTGTTTTGTTTCCCATTTTGACATTGTTTTGTAAAAAAATTGAAAACATCTCTTAAATAAAGTGCAACTATTCTAGTAGACTGCAATAGAATATGTTGTAATGCTTTTAAAGTCTGCAACAAGCCCCAAGGTAAGCAGGTATAAATGATGTACCATGCCACAAAGTTCACGTATTGTTCTCTGTTTTAATCATGAAGCAGTCAAAATATCTTTTTAAAAAAAAAAAAGAGGAAGTTGTAATGAAGTTTATGCTTTCGTAAACTCTTGTATTTTGCCTATAAAGCCTTTCCTATTTTCATCAAAGAAACAGAAATTGGTTAGGTAGTGTGGGCAAATGGAAACCTTGATCTCCTAAATAACCAATAATGACACTACCTAGCTTTGAAACTACTACTATGAATGTCTTTCTGTTATATATGTAATAATGATGAATGTAATGCGCCTACTTGTACAGCTCTTTTTATTCCAGAGATCTGAATATACTACACAACAGCAGATAAGAAATCTGTATTCTCATCTTAAATAGAGTGATGCATACATTCATTAAACATTTCATCCACAGTTAGACTAAATGGCTTATTCTCCACCTCAGAATGGCTCAGTGGAGGTAGCTGAATATGTAGCATTATCTCTTACAGAAAGGACGTTAATTTTCTTAATTAAGTTGATCGTTTACCTCTTAAAGAGAGATGCTACTGGGAAAACAACTTTAGTTTTAAAAGTTTAGAATGGAAATTATCTTTGAGTTGAAGAAATGCCTTTTAGAAAAAACTGAAGGCTACAAAATCTTGTAAAGATTATTTTGTAGTACTTGAACAGGTCAGTTTTGAAGGGGACACAATAAATCCATGCAGGACAACTAACCAGGTCGCTTGTGAGAGGTCTGCAGGTTTATAAGCCTAGTGCAGGGATGGGTTGTGTACAGGTTGTCCACTGTAGTCTTACGAATCTTCAGAATTATGAATCACATCCAGGGTCAATATGCAAGTGTAACTGAAAAAGCCAATGAAACATAAGCAAGTTGAAGAGATGATATTTGGTGTCTAAACTTGTGAGTGGATAAATGGTCTTGTATTTTTTGAAATAACTTTTTGAATATTCCTATTTCTCTGCAACTTCTTTACCATTTCTTGTAGTTTTTGAGGGGTTTGCAAGAAAGCTTTTTAAATCTTTTTATTAAAGTCAATCTCCATTTCTGGGCTGTGCTGTATCTCTAGGTATTTTTGGTGCTTGGTGCTTGGTTAATCTTTTGATTTAAATGTCCAGAGGAAGACAAGCTCACCTTATGCACAGCTGTAACCATGAGGTAGTCAAAAACACTCCTGAAGTGAGATTTCTCTGAATAAAATACAATCCCTGTACATAGAGCTCCATAAAAAATATTTTACAGAGATTTTTGGATTTCTATGAAATTTCACTTGTTTTTATCAAAACTGCATAGCATCCTGATCAAAACAAGTGGCTGTAGCATGGCTTTTGGGCTATAAAACCTTGGAGGAAGGGACATCTTTTCCCTCTAACTTGATATAACACACAAGAAGAATGGGGTATCAAGACATCACAGACCCTTTGGATGCTTCTCTATTAACATTCCATCTAAGCAACTGTAACTACTGTAAGCAGTTAAAGTTCAAAAATAATAATAAAAAAACAACTTGGCATTGAAATTATTGTTGTTTTAAAACTTTCAAAAATGTTAATGACATAAACTTGCCTTAGCAAACCATATATCTAGATATCTTGTAAAAAATACTTCTGGGAAGTATGTGCATATGTGGGAGGTAAGGAATTAATCAACTTGGAAAACCTTTAATAAAAATGTCACTGTATGATATCATTTTTTGTTTTCAATTTTCACAAATAGGGAATATTTTCTTCTGTCCGAGCTATCAGTTAAGAATATCCAAAGAATTCAATCTGTTTAGAACACACATAAACATAAGCTCTCTCTATATGCATACATACAGATGGAGAGAGAAAGAGGGAGAGAGAGAGAGAGAGAGAGAGAGAAATAAATGTTGCATGCTGTCTTACCCTAATTCATAGTGTTAGATAAACTGACCTTTATCCTTTATTCTACCTCTTTTAAGAGTTATTTTTCAAAATATATACAAAATAATTTTTAATCAGAAAAAAAAATGAGAAATTTTAAGTTGAAATAACTGGTTGCCTTCTGAAAGATATCAATAACTTATATTTGGTTAGCTAGGTAGATTTTGCTGAAAGCAGCCTTTGAACAGTTGGAACTGTTTTTAAAAGGGAAAACTCTCTAATGTGCAAGGAAAGATTTTTTCTGTAAGTCATATTTTTATATTGAGATTGTATTACAAACTCCCATACACCTACGTATAATAATGTCAATCAATCTTTTTATAATCTCAAAACAGTGTAGATCACTGTGAAGATAAAACTCCAGCCCCTCAAGATTATTTTTCTATTCAGTGAAATTACGAAAAGGCAGAGGAAGTGAATTTGTTGAGCTATTGTTTGCGATATCTCAGCAATACTTTTAAAGAGTTTAATTCTAGCAAAGTGCAATCTATTATCCTTTAAAGGTCTGTGACTAAAGCTTTCCTAGATAATATTTCTCAGGAGACGTGAAATGTCATATAGCTGTAGTAAGTGCACTTGTCATTAGAGCAGCAGGCAGTAGGGACTGGTTGCTTGGCAATGGTACAGTGGAGAAAAAAGGGATCTGGATGTTTTGAAGGTATATAGGTTTGCTTGTGTTTGTATGTCTCTATTTGTATGCATAAACATTTCCTGTTGATATTTTCATTGCATTAACATTTTCAGAGATATGTTTAATGGCAAAAAATACTAACAGAAATCAGACATGATTTGAAACTAATATTCCTGATTAAATAATTGCCATTACCTTCAGAGATAGATACAAAGGTATATTTTCTCTTAGGTACTTCTGTCATTTAAGTTTGCTGAATGCTACTTTAAATCTTATTATTTAAATCTTATTATTTTTTAGAGGCTTTCAACTATTTTTTTTGCAATACAAGGATGATGGCATGGAATTTGCTCAATCATTTGTCTCTTTGTCCTCAAAAGTCAGTGCAAAATTTTGTTATAGAAAGGTGCACTGAATTCAGTACTCATATACTATATATATAACTATGCTCAACATTTTGATCTAGGCATTGCAGGATTCTTTTAGATATTTTTGATGTTAAATTAAATTCCCTTATATCATGAGTGAAGCAGTGCTAACCAAATTCACTTAGGATGCTGACCTACAGTAACGCTGAAAGTTAAGACAGTCAGCGCAACATCTAAATGACAAGAAATATAATAGAATATATATCAAATGAAAATATTGTCAAAATACTTTCCTCATTCACAGTGACTGCCATCAAGACATTTGCCTATGTTTGTCTCACATAATTTAATCAATAGTGAATGTCATAAAGTTATAGACAGCATGGAAGATTTTTCCAATGAGTGGTTTTACAAATCCATATTTGCTAACCATTGTTTGCTAAAACTTACCAATGGTATATAATGGTCTTTGTCAGGCAACTTAGTGCTCTGTCAAAAAAAAATTTTTTGGTCAAAAATTGACCAAAAAACTATTTTGGTCAATTTTTTGACAAATGGCTTTACCTAGCCCATATCGTTATTCAGTTATCCATTTGCGTATTATTTCCTGCATTTATGCAGTCATTCATTCACTTATTCATTCATTCATTAGCAGTCAATGTGGACAGCTAAATATAATGCTTAAGCGTCACAAAGGTTTTATAGCAAGCTGCTAAATGTTTAGCAGGTTGCTAAAGCTGTGTCTCCAGACAGCAAACTTCACAGCTTTCCTACTTAAGTTCAGAGATGACTTTCAGGTGTAATTTTGAGATTAATCCCACAAAGGAGTTTCAGGTGCTTCCCACTTGCCTTTCAATGCCTGCTTTTTTCTTTCATAACTAGGAGTTAATGACCTTAAAACATCTTTTGAAGACCTTTTTAAAAAAAAAAAAAAAAAAAAACAGAAAGCTACCAACAATTTAATTCTGTATGGCACACTGATAAAATTATTGCAGCCTAACTGAAGTAATCTGTTCCTTTGTCCCAGTTTGTCCAAACAAATATATTGGTTAGCAGCCACGACTTTAAAACAGCTTTCAGCTAACAGAGGAAGACTGAAATTTAGAGAATGCGCTAACAGCACAGCACAGCATTTTCTCCTGTCATCTCCCATAGGTTTTATCTTGACTTGAAAGCACAATATATAAGACAAGGCATTTAGCATCATATTTGCAAAGTGATGTTTATATTATGACTGACATACATATAGAGTTCCCAGTGTAAAATTTTATTTCAAAGTGGAATGTAGACAGATTCTTGAAATCATTTTTCTCAATCAATATTCCTTTACTATACTAATGAATATAATCATACAGGATATCTTGGGAGTTTTTTTGCAAATAGTAATATAAATATTAATAAGTATTACTTGGCTATTTTGCTTTTGATTCTCAACATACAGGTAGAACACACTATATTTATTTGTCCAGAAATTGGCACCAAATTCTTCTACACGGAATAAGGTAAACGAAGCCAAGGCTCATTAATACTTTAATCACTTTATTTTAACTTATTTCCAAGACTGTAATTTTAAACCATCTCGGCTCCTTTACCAATTCCTCCTTTTTGAAATTCAGTGATCAGAAATACACACAAGTCCATAAATTAGTCCTTATCAGTGCCTAAAATCATGAGAGACTTATCCAGAGAAGTACTCTATTTGGAGGCTGGTCATTTAGAAGATGAGGTCAACCAGAACTCAGCTTGCCTACATTGCTACCTCTAATTGATGTGCCTTCAGTTTTTATTAGTTTTTCTCATTATTCCCTGTTCAATGCTCCAGTTTTTCTCAGCATTACCAAAGTGGGGATCCACTGGCACGTTTCTAGTTCTTTCTATAATATCATTAATCAACATACTAATGAGGATGAATGTGAAAAAAAATCATTAGCAATTCCTTTCTACAGAACTATTGTTTTAATCTAAACCCTGTACAGTCCCCAGTTTAGCCAATTCTTTATCTCCTTTATAGCGCTTTATTACCACCAACCACACCTTAAAACATTACTTCCTCAAGGACATTTAAATTACCTATCAAAAAACTAGGTAGCATATATTTGCAAATATTTTATTATTCTACCAAATTGAATAGTTTCTCTTCACTATTCTATAACAAACAGTCTGGAGAAACTGGAAAAAATATTTAATGTGTTTTTTTTACCTTTGCCTTTGGAAAGTTCTGTTATATTTTTACACTGTTCTATGAGAGTATCTTTTAAACAGAAGTTATCAATGGTTGTTAGAAACTGTTATTCCTATGAAACTAATCCAAGATAAAGAAACATCAGAAAAAGAATTGGTAGGTTTCTAATAATGTTATTTCTTTAAAAAAAAATAAAGAAAAGAAGCTATTTCAATAATAATATTAGACATATAGGAAAAAAATGCATCTATTTGAAATTATTCACTTAAGTGCTACTTCTAGAAATGGACAGCTTTTAAAATAAAAGTTATTTGAAAATAGTCTTGTTTCAGTAAGATTTTTTTGTGAGAATTGACCAATATGGAGTCTCCATTACATTTTAAAAATATAAGTTTAGGTTAGTAATGAAAAAATTGAAAACATTTGTATTTGGGGGCAAGAAGTACTAGAGAGCTCCATTTGTATGATTGAAACCAATTCTGAAATGGAATGACCAATTGCATTTTGAGGTAGGTGTGGAAATCGAACCAATATGACTAATCGATATCAACTGAGATATGAATTGAAAACTAATTCCCAATTCTTCAGCTGTAATTTTTGTATCATTATTGTATCATCATCATAATATATCATTGCAAGTTATAGTTTTCAAAGGGTAGAGAGCCTGAGCTGAGGGGTTGCACACTAGCTTACAGGAGCTGCAAATTATTTTTTATATATTGTTGTCTTTCTGTAAGATCCACTGATCAAAATAAATTCAGTGTTAAGTAATAAACCATAATTATATATCCAAGGAGCTAATAATAAAGAGTAAAGTAAAACAAACTGAAATCCAATCACAAAGGCAAAGCATGCAAATGAAACAATCAGGTTAAAGATGCTGAATTGGCAATGTTAACAAAGATTTATAGAGAAAGAGACTCATTTAGTGTAACAGGAAAAATCTATTTGCAAATATAATCTCCCTGATGCACTTCCTTTTTGGTATATGTTAAGTCTTCTGTTAGCAAACCTCTAATGATTTTGCACTGAATATTCAGAAGAGGTGAATCAATATTAGGGAATCATATTATTCCCTGCCATATAGAAAATAATTCATTATAGCTATTAAAAATTATTTAAAAGTTTGGAATCAAAAATTATCAAGATACTATAAAAAAGTCATACAGCATCCAAATGCTTCTCCTGGTAACACCTGTTCCTTAATTCAGGCCTTATTCTACTTACTCTAAAAGCATCCTGCTTTATTAGTATTGTCTTTTTAATTTGGATTTCTGTTTGTGTCATTCAAATACTATACTACAGAGCACAAACAAGCTGTCAGTGTACAATAAATTCAACAAATTAACACATTATAAATTAGGCCTAAAGGAAGAACTGTCCTAGTTTCCCTTTGTGATTTTCAAGAGTATCGTATTCCACTTCTGTTCCATGAAATATTAGAGTCCCTGAACTACTGGTAAATGGCATTCCACTCCCTTAAGATAAGTAAAATTAAAGCCTTATTTGGAAAAGGAAAAAGTCTGAAAATTACATCAAGATTATCTAGATGCATAAGAAAGATGAGCTATTATGTTTAATTTTGTATTTAAGAAATGAGAAATATAGGAATTAAACATATATATATATATAGACTACCCAATTTTAGGTCCTCTGGTAGAAAATACTTTTTCTGTCTACGTGACCAGATTGAAGAGAATTGACGATCTAGGACTAGTTTTTGACCCACTACAGGTAATGACAGCACCTAGGACAGAATATAGGCTCCTATATTTTCCACAGGTGATGACTTCTTGCCAAAAAAAAGCATTTATTACATTCTAAGAATAGTAATCACACAGTTATTAGGATAGTTCAACAATGCAAGACAAAATACACAGTGTCCACTGCTTCAAAAACTGTATTCAGTATGAGTAAGTCTAAGAGTCTACTCTGTAAGGTGTTAGCACCTGAGGTCCAAACTAGTAACAGGAGTGACTTGTAAGATATGATTTCCTAATATGATTTATGTCATAGTTATGAAGGGAGTTAGGTTTTTGCCTAAATTCGAATGCTTGAATCTGGAAGAGAAGCTGACTTATAGTTGGCACACTTATCTAAGCATTTAATTTTCCTGAGGGGCCAGAAAATATATTAGCTTTTTCCATTACATCCAAATTGCCAACTGCAAACTCAGCATAGGATGGGAGATAGAATGGGGGGAAGAAAACTCCATGGAGTTTTGCCTGTTCCATGTAGAATCCCTACATGTTCACCCCTGCCATGTGCTATTCCACTGTAAAACAAATAAAGTGCTCATTTTACATATTTATGATTAAGAAAGAGGAGTGGACAGCACAACTGACATAGCTGGTTTATAGCTCTAATAAAGCTGGATACATCCATCTACTAATTAAGTTATTCAAAAATTTTCCCTTTGTAACCTTGCTCAGAAAATCACTTAAATTTTCCAGATGAAGGCTCTGAAATCTATGGTGTTATTAAGGTTTTAAAGCTAAGTGCTTTGTTGAGCAAGGGTCTTAGTACAGATGAAAAACATGAGTAGAAAATGTCTCCCTTCACTAAAAGGATTAAGGTTTTCATTAAAAAATTGAAAATTGAAACACAAATGCTGTGTTCTTCAGCTTTGAGGTGTCTATTTTCTGTAAAATAAAACAAAGAAATATGGTTTTCAAGAATTCTTTATTTCCACCCAAGATTTACATTTCATGGGAAGGAGGAATCACAGCTGCCTGTCAATGATCTAATTTAGTCAATCAGATGAATCAATTAGAATAGTGGGTTTGTACTTTGAAAAAAAAAATGTTTTGAAAGATTTTGGAGGATTTTTCATTGGACTCTCAGACCAATAATCTTAGCGCTTGGACTCATTGTGGACATGGTGCAGATGAATGAGTGTCTACACGCATCTTCTTGTCTTTGCTGGTAGGGGAGAGGACAGTACTGTGCTATGATAGCTCAATAATTTAAGTCATCCTGAAATCATAAATGGGAAAATAGTGTGCTTAGCAGTGTCAAGAACAGCTTGCTTCTCTTAGAATTGCTATATTTCTATCAGAGTGCTGATGCAGAAATAAACAGGTACAGTATCAGAAAAAATTGTCTGATGTGGAAGTTATTTTTCACACTACTGGTGTAGTGAATACATAACATTTATTCCTGTGTGGTAGACTTTATTTGTCAGACTGTGTTTGTAGGCTCACAGGATATTTAAATTTACTTAACACTCAAAGTTATAGCAAATTACTCCATTACAAGTTTCATTCAAAGCATTAGAGGCCCACTGATCTCCAAAATTTATTATATTATTATCTGTGTAGCCAGCCAATCAAAGATGCTCAGAAACGATACAACAATGCCTGGCTAGTGGACAAACACATGTATTCTTAGGACTAGTAAAGTTCTCACAATTCTGACTACTATTAGACTTGACCAATTATCAGAAATCAAAAAATTAGTTCTTGCTGGTGTGCAGTTTCATTCATGTATATGCCTACTTCAATAACTCAAGCTGTCTGCGTTTCTTAGATGTATGAATTTCTTCAACAAAATGATAGTTAACTGACGATCTTTGAGATGTCCTTCACAGAAATATTTAACCTTTCTGCAGATATAGCAGACTCTTCTAGCTGGTGTATTTTTGTAATTTTCTGTATGTTCTACATATTGCCTTACTGCAAAATAATAAAATATTAATCAACAAAGCAGAAATATTTTCGCAGGATAGAAACAATAAAATTGTAATAAAACTGAGTATATTTCTTGTTAGTAGTCATTAATAACCTAGCCTGCAGCTGACATTAGATCTTCCATCACTGGGTTCATGTCGACAGTCTCCCTGGAGTTACCTTCTCACCATAAAATTCCTTTGACTGATATGCTAATGCTTCTATTGGAACAAATCTTGGCATGTACTTGCTGCAATCACAGTTATCCAAAGATAACACAGATGCATTTTCATGTGTGTTTTAGTAGGCAACTGTAGAGTATCTGTATGTCATATATATTTCAAGCCATTTGATTTCAAGGCAACTCAAAGCAAAAAGAAGTTCCTGACTTTTTGACAGGGGGCACAAACTATGAACAGAGCACAGTCATAGTCTGCCTAGAAAGTGTAACAGCTGTAGCAAGCATATGGAGCTGCCACGGAAGAAAAGCTGTTCTGTTTTTGAAGTGAGACCCTAATCAAAGTGATTGATGCTGCATATGATGCAGAAATCCAGCAGATATCCCATTTGAAGGAAGATACTCTAGAGAGAAGTACAAAATGCTCTAATAAAAGGGACAGACTAAAACACCTGTAATACCCCTAGGATAAATGTTAAGATCATTTAGAGCTTCATTAGCAGTTAATCATTTTCCCTAACACAAAATACAGAAAATATAAAGTAAAAATGAATTACTTGTGCTATATCTAACATAATACCCAGACCACGACACATTACCTCCAAAAGGCATCTCTGACCTCCTACTGTGCCTGTTTGATTTTTTTATATAGTTATTTTATCCTTCTGGTAATTGAAACTCTTATATAACACACCTACTGAAAAACAAAAAAAAAAGTGTAATGTAATTTATTTTAACAGCATAAAAAAAACAGAAAATACTCTGTGAATTTGATATTGAAGGTCACATTCTGGTAAACTTGCTTGCACTGAGCAATATAACCAAAGCATAATTATACTGAAGCCATGGGATTTTTGACATTGGACATTGGACTTTTGCCACTTTCCACTGTACATATGTTTGAAGAATCAGTATACACTTCTTACAATAGACAGTGAGATGAGATAAATCTCTCTGCAGAGATTTATAAGAGAAATTCTGAGAAAGGTATCAGTAGCAGATTATTTTAATGAGGAGTTAGTAAACTCAGGATCTCTTCCTCCCTCACATAGGTGAACTCAAAAGATTATAAAAGTAGAATAAATAAAAGGTACTGATTGATTTTCTTGGTAAAGACATCATCTACTTGTCTTCTAAAACAGTTTTGTTTGCCTTTCATGATATTCTTACCATTTACCTACGTTTTTTTGTCACTTTCACATGTAAGAAAATGAAAATCCATTTTTAATAAATAATAATTCAAATGAATAAAATGCTATTAAAAATATATATTTCAGGCAGCACTACATCTTGGTTTCAAATATTACACAAAATAGTGATAAACTACTACCACTTAACCATTATCTATATACAAATTGGTAGTAGTTCAAATAAACAATTAATTGAACTTTCAAGTGCACTAGATATATAATACTTTTTCTGTAATTCAGATGAAACAGAAGTAAACAGTGGACCTGGATCCAAGATGATAATGTTCTGTGCATTGCCAGACCCTTGAGGAATGCTAGCTTTCCTATATATCTTTTTTTTCCTAATAACTGTAGTGTATAGGTGAAGAAAATATATTTGCAAACAAATGTCCATAAAACTGGCTTAGCATTGCAAGGAAAGTGTCTATATGAATGATATGATGCCCTAAAACCCTTAAATGAAAAGTATTATATTTTATTAGAGTGGAAAATATATTTTACATTCCAAGCAAGAAAAAAAAAATAGTATGACTACCAGTAAAAGTTAATCAAGTATTATTAGAATTTCATGACAAATCTCTTTAGTAAGAAAGACTAAAAATGAGGTGCTTCTCTGTTGCCTGTAGGTTACTGCTAATCCTTGCTTTGTTGTAAATATGTATGTAAATGAGTCTCTTAAAAAATTAAAAAAAAAAAAAATCTCCCCAATCTTTAATCATATATATTATATTATGAATATGCACTGAGCCATAGAATAAAACAAGCACAAATCCATCGTACTGATTGGGGAACCCTTAAAGAATGACTTCTTAATAAAAATGCAGAATATTTATGGATGTCTTACAGTGAATAAGCAACTGTAAGTCCTAATAGTAAGCACAATCTATATAGATAAAAGCATATATCTAGACCTCAGTAAACTTATAATAAATCATCCATCCAAATTAGTTTCCCTTCCTTTCTTGTCATTATCATATTGTACCTCAAGTTTCAAATTAAATAGAAAATTATTTCAGCTTCCACAGATAAGAATGGATTTACAGTAAGCATTAAAGCTTCCTTCAATGCTTCTAATTTGTTTCAGTTAATATTTTTTCTTGAATTAGAGTTTTATTTGAACTACCAGTGAAGGAAAATACCTCTTCTACAAGTTTATCTGATTTCAGTTTGTATCACTTTGGCAGAAGCTAACAAAAAAGAAAAACACAAGTATGTGTAGGTTGGGAAGATAATAGTTCCAATGATGCAGCCAATTTTCAGTTCACTTAGTTCACTGTATGAATAATTAATTATTTTATTAAGCATTTGTTAACAGTCTAACCTGATTGCCCAAGCATTACAGCTCTTTAAAGACAAGAAAAAGACCAGACAGATAATGAGCTTAAGTTTAGAAATTATTGAAATAAATTTACCTTTTGATGGCTTTGGACTCCGTTATTGATACTATGTTTGTATAACTAGCTTAGAATAGACAAGCAAACCTCTCAGTAACTCAATTTAGATATTTCCCAGTCAGTATATGAAAATTTTCAATTGTCTTCTGGAATTTTCACATACCAATGCATCCTTTTTTTTTTTTTTTTTAAATCCCAGATTATAAAGGCTACACTTTAAAACACACTATAGCTTTTCTTCATATTTACACTGTCTGGCAATTTGCTACTCTTAAAATTCTGAGTGCATTTACCTCCCACTGAAGCAAATGAAAGACGACAGTTCTCAGGACCAGGATAGTCTGCATCAGCTGACTCTCTAAAATAAGATTCTCTAAAATTATTTCTGTTGACTCCTTTCTTTCATAAGCAAGCATCTTTACCATTGACCAAAAATATCCATGATAATGCCAATAATCCTGTATTTGGTCAAGCATTTACTTAGGGAAAAGGCTAGAGAAAGGTATCCATTCACACAGATCATTCTTCTCCATCGCAGTCCTCTAACCACAAAGAATCACTTTAGTTAAAATAAGCAAGTGGGCATCGTGCCCACTTAGCACCTCTGGGCTTCTCTGGGGTTCTGGCAGTTACACACTGGGGCAGAGGACAGAGGGAAAAGCTCATTACTCCTTTTATCCCTTAGCTGTAAGGTAAGACCAAATTTATAACTATTGCTACTGATTCATATCTCCCCATCCCCGTTTTTTTTTTTTTTTTTTTTTTAATTCCTTTCATGAATAGAAAGAATTACTAATTTTTTCTGAATATTTCTGTTAAGAAAAAAAAATCCTATTGCACTCAAGGAAGCTCTCCACAGATTTTTTCTGTGCAGCTTTTCATTTTTGAAAACTGTGGAAATTTACCACGTTGAAAGTTTGTATTTGTACATTTATTCTAGATGTACACTAGATTTGAGACAAACTCCAGGCTCTGCAGTACTGTCGGAAGGACAGAACCATGCCATGGGAAGGATGTTTCTTCTTGGATCAATAGACTCCAGCCATTTATTAGTAAGAAAGAAATCCATCATTCATAAGGCATTTTCTCTGAGTGAGTGTGAGAAAAAATAATTCTGTATTTTTCAGTGGTAGAACATTTGAGGACAAAGAACTCAGCAGAAATTGGAATAACCTTAGGAACCAATATAAATAATCTGCTGGACTCTGCTGGGATCCATAAAAACAGAAACAAAATCTCCACTGAAGCACTGAAGAGTCT
Organism: Rhynchotus rufescens; assembly: GCA_032273925.1. NCBI lineage: Eukaryota > Metazoa > Chordata > Aves > Tinamiformes > Tinamidae > Rhynchotus > Rhynchotus rufescens. The sequence continues at coordinate 901 of JAVCKT010001138.1, read as the reverse complement.
TTTACAAACATAGTTGCAAATTAAAAAAAAAAAAAAAAAAAAAAAAAAAAAAAAAAAAAAAAAAAGCAACATGTATCACGCTCTGGGAGAATAAGAACATTTGGTTTCACTTCATCTGTCAGTGACCACTTGCTCGAGGAAGGGTTGCAACCCCTTCCTCAAGGGTTGCTTCATAACTGCTTTTCTCGATGTTTTATGAAGAAGATGTTCCTCAAAACCTGTATCACCATGTCCCAGGTCTGAATCTAACAGAAGTCAAAAACAGGCAACTAGGGCTAATTAAGTATGGCATGCACAGCCTTGTCAGGCTCGATCATATCAAGAACACTAATTAACTTTATGCTAAAACAGAAGCATAGAGACACATATCTTTCTTAGCAAAACAAAGACAAACAAGTTGCAAGAGAGCCCACTGCACACTGACAAACATTCTCATAGACATGACTATCAAAATGTGAATTTATAACCTGATGAATAAGCAAGTGCTGGACATGACTTTAACATGAAAGATTTATCCCTATGCGCCAGAGAGAGAGCGGCATCCTTTTTCTTTCTACAGTTCAGCTTTGAGACAACATGCACACAAGAACTACATTTTGATAGTAGGAGTATTAGCAACAAGAACAGCAGATGACTTACATCCTTTCCACTAAAGGTAAACACTGTTAAAATAAATAAGTAAATAAATATTGTTATTAATCTCCATCTGTCAGTGCTACTTTCTTTCCACTGTCTGAATCTTATCATTTCACTACTACAATGTTACTCAGTGTGCACCGGCTGTTATCTAATAACGCAAAAATTTAACAGATGATTCTTTGCTTTTTTCTGGGGGAAGAGAGAAGGTTATTTTTTATATTTTGTTTTATTCTAGGAAATACAAAGAAAACTTTGTATTCTT
>JAVCKT010001137.1:4015-24466 GCA_032273925.1 Rhynchotus rufescens | reverse complement strand
GGAGAGGTCGAGAAGGTCTGAAGCAAGCAGGAAGAGGAGATTGTGCACAGTAGTCTGTGTGCTTGCTTCAGATAACAAATAAGAACAAGATAGATTTAGCGATTTCACTCAGCCTTGCCAGAACTATTCACAGGAAGATTCAATTCACAGGAAAACTCAAGGCACGGGAAAACTCAAGGCACTAGAGTAGCGCCCTTTGAAACACGAGGCAGACTTTTGCACAGGCTGTGTGCAACACACAGCTCTGGTTGCAAGGGTTTCTCTCATACATTCCCCCCTTGCTCTTTGAAAACAAATGCGTCTTGCTGGGAAGCTAACGGGATAAAGCTGCTTCGGAAATGCAAGGGAGCCTTAAAAAAGACGAGACCAAACCCTTCTTTGCACCAGGCTGAATTGCTGCGTTGCAGTAGGAGTCCATCAGATAAGTCAGGACAGAGTGTTGGGCCTGGAGCAATGCTTTCCCCTGCCTTCCCGCTTAGTCCCTGTTTGAGGCCATCTGCAAGGGGAGCATGGGAAGCATGGGAAGCTGGTTCCTGGCTTGGCAGCAGTGCAGCTGGGAGCAGCAGCCGCAGGTGCCGAGTTGGGCACCTCTCCACAGGAGCAGGTAGGGTGGCCTTGGGCGCACGAGGGGATGGGATGGCTGGCTGAGCAGCACCCGGGGCAGCACCTCGGTCCACCCAGATGACCTGCCGGGGCTCTGCTCAATACAGGAAAACTGACATTTTTTTCAGAAGTTTATAACTTGGCCAGATTTGGGATATTTTTTTTCAGAGGAACAGCAAAAGGCACATCTCTGACATCAGAGGGACCACCTTGCCAATTTTTGTGGCATTGCTCCAAACCACAGAGGCACTAGAGTTTGACAAATGCTTGCAAGAAGAATTTCAATCTGTGCTTTCCAAGCTAGTTGAACCATTTTTACTGAAATTATTATATATATACACAAATGCACACTCACCTTCACATATTAAACCTGAGATAATAAGTATAGAAAAATTGAACCCAAATGATTACTTTATCCATTTTTAAATGCAAATAAAATATGTTAAATTTTCTAATATTTTTATTTTAATGAAAGATTTATAATGGGAAATGTTACCGAGCTTTAACAACACACAGGATTACAAGGTTTCATTTGTAGGGCTTACTGATTTAGATGGATCAATCTGTTACAGAGCGGATTATGAAGTAAAAGCTCAGCTTAGTGAAAAACAAGTAACTTCAGTTTAGAAGAAGACATATGGTTTCAGTCTGTCTGTGAAGGGAGTTGTAGCAAGTTGTGTTGGTTTTGTGAGTTCTTTCTTTACTATATGAGTTGACACCCATTGGTTTATTAGTGGTAATAAATGCATTTGCACACTGTCCTGTGCTTGTATTATCAAAACCAGCTCCGTGCAAATAACTGCTCTCTTTCCTTTTCAGAGATTTGAAGCCGGAAAACATCCTGCTGGATGATTATGGTAAGTCAGAGAGGTTCGCAGAGGTTCCTTCACAATAAAGTAGCTTCAGCGAGGTTTAGGGTGTGTGCTGCAAAGGGCAGGTAGTGCCCTGGAGCGAGCGGGAGGCTCAGCGCGCGCTGGTGCCTGTGTCTCGGGACGGATGAAGCCCCAGCGCTTGCAGCACGGGAGGAACAGAGCCGTGCTGCACGGCAGGCTGTTCGTGAATCTGAATCTCTGCTCTGCTCTGCTGTCAGAAGTGCTGTGGGCCTGTGCTGAGCTCTGTGCTCGCTTTGTGCAAGCCCAGGTACCTCTTTGCTGCTGAAGGCAGCGATAATCCAATCTCATGCTGAGTTATGGACCAGATGTAGCCCCTCCAGCCATCACCGAGCTGCAGAATTAGGTCAGCCCATCCATGCACCGTGATCAGTTCAAGATACTTCCCTACTCTGTTCTCTTTATTGCCTTTTTATTCAAATTGTTTTAAAATATCCAACCCAATCCACTCTAGTCCTCAGCCTCACTGTTAGAATTAATTTCACTGTGTAATAGCATCCTTAATAATTCCGCTTTTCCGTATCAATGAAATCGTTCCAATTCAGTGATTTGGAATGCTTATTTCTTAAAATGTCAGATCAGTAAATTGCAAAAGTGAAGCAGTGGTGACAACAGTTATGTTTTCTGGTTATTTTGGAGTCATATTATTATATCTATTTGTGTTGTTTTATTTCTTTTTTTTCCTTGCAGGTCATATTAGAATATCAGATTTGGGTCTAGCTGTTAAAATTCCTGAGGGCGAATCAATCCGCGGAAGGGTAGGAACAGTTGGGTATATGGGTAAGTCCTCAGTAGCTCATCTTGGTGATAACTTACTGAGATTACTCGGATTTTGAAGATATTTCTGCCATGCAGGATTACACAAAAATAAATAAAATATTAATAAGAAAAAGATATACATCCAGCTGCTTCTGTTCCCTGAAGCAGCCCACCAGGTAGTCATACTGGTGGAAATCAGAAGCAGGGGGCAGGAAGGACGACAGCAGCTCCTAATGAGACTGGCAGAAACTTGTCTATAATTCTGCATCAGCTTATAAAACAACTTACAAGTGACAATAACTGGGTCTCTATTTACTGTAACTTGGATTTTTTTTTCAAGAGGGTTATATGCATAAAAGAAAGAAAAGGTCTCTTTCTATTTACTGCTTTGTTTATTAGCTAAAAGGTAATATATCATGCATATTGCATGTTTATCATGAAGTCGTTAAGTCTGCAGAAATGTTTTGCTGTTTGGGCACAGGGAGCCCTTAGAGGCAAGTAGAGATCTGTATGGAGATAAAACAAAGCATTCCCTGATTAAACTAAATATGTTTTCTAAGCTCAATCTAGTTATTTCCATGCCTTCTCTGTGTGGACATTTTTCTTGGAATAATGACACTTAACCACTTACTACACTTATTTGGCTACCAACTATGTATAGATATATAAATAACTTATTTGACTAAATAGGAACTAACTATAAATAGGAACTAAACCCTGTTGCAGCATATGGAGACTTCAATGCAAGCAAGCACATCAGTCATTATTTTTGCACTCTCTTATCTCACTGTAAGGCTGTGGGCGCTCTCCATGCGTGGGTATGAGTGTGTCCGAGGCTGAATGTGCCTGTAGGAAAGTGCTGATTTGCCCAAGGCAGACTGGGTGCTTGCAAGACAAAACAACTGGATTTGCATTTAAAGGAAAAAAAAAAAGCTATAAATTCACTGAAAAGACAGAATTTGCTTTTGGAGAAAAGTCTCTGTTGTTTACAGGATGTGTGTTTGCGTGTCATTTCTTTCTAAATGGAGAAATCTGGAAAGACTTAAGAATGGCCCTCTCCTTAACACTTAGCTTCAACTTCTTTTTGTTTTTGTTTTTTAATTGCCCTAAGCTTGTATGTGAACATGGCATGTAGCACGCTGCATTTTCTATAAATCATTCAACAGAAATCAGCAAGTCATTTTTTATATTTTACCCACCATTCTGTGTCTGTGTGTGTGTTCAGTTCCCCAGATGGGACAGGATTGGGTTTTGCCTATGTTTTGCCTATGATCCATCTCTCTCCTCTGCAGCCCCAGAAGTGTTGAACAACCAGAGATATACACTGAGCCCGGACTACTGGGGGCTAGGCTGTCTCATCTATGAAATGATTGCTGGGCAATCACCATTTCGCGGGAGGAAGGAGAAGGTGAAGAGGGAAGAGGTGGACAGGAGAGTGCTGGAGACGGAAGAAGTGTATTCCCATAAGTTTTCTGAGGAGGCCAAGTCCATCTGTAAAATGGTAAGGAGCTTGAAGGTCCAGCGTGGCAGCTTCATTAGCCAGCTGTATCCAGCACGAGGGGAGAGGGGCTGCAGAGACAAGGATTAACCCAGCTCATCTGTTGATGGAATGACTGCATTTCGTACTCAATCAAACTGTGTTTATTTGGGCTTGCTTTGCTATGAGATTCCTCACAGTCATACTGTGTCCTCTCCAAAGTTTTATGGCAAAGGGAGTGGTATCTGTCCTTGTGAGACTTTGAATGTCAGTTTGCAGTCAAGAATGCACTTCTGACTTTTAAAGTCTTGTAGAAAAAAACAAAAAAGGACTTGATGATGCAAGACCCTTAGTGTCTCCTGCAAGGAACTGAGCACCCCATGCTTCCATTGTCTTTCGTGAGAGCTGGGGGTAAGCAGGACAAAGATTATGCAATGAAATTATTGTGACACTCAAATGTTGTCCCACTCCATCTCACTAACTTTGTTAGCAGCTCATCCCCCAGAGTGCCAGGGTATCCAGCTTTTTTTAATACTGTTGAGCTGTCCTTTAAAATATTTTCTCACCCTTTCAGCTGGGAGTCATTTCCTTAGCACAATAGCCCTGTCTGACAATAGAAATCCTCAAACCCTCAGAGAAATCTCAAAGCTGTGTCTGAATTCACCAGTGCCATGTCAACTCCCATCTTTAGAAAACTAAACTTGTCATTTGGAAAGGGATGTGGTCTGATTCTCAATGTGGTTCACTGAAGAGTGAAGTCTCTTTTGGAGACACTGATGTATCAGTATGTATTAGTAGGGAGAATGAAGGGAAGGTCAACAAATAGGTAGTGAGAGTTTCACTTAGAGAGTGGCTTGTGCAACGGGCAAGCAGACAGCATATCAACGACATTCTGGCTGGCGGGCTTCCTTGAGAGACACTGAAGTCTCCGTGCAAAATATAATGGTAGCACTGCCAAGTATCATGCCTGGAAGTCATTAACTCACAGTGCACCGACTCATGCTGAATCCCCAGGGTAGTAATTAACTGACATCACTCTTGATAGATACTTTAGGCCATATACTGTTCTTAAACTGGGATTCAGAGCCCCTCAGTGATGTCAGTTTGGGAGGATCTAGGACAGCCAGAGGCCCTTACAGACCCGCACCATTTATGTGCTCTCCCTGCTTGCCATCGCTTACTAGCAGCAGCTCAGCTCCCAGCAGGTAGGAGGAGAGGCTGCTGGAGAGGCAGAGACTTTATGTGCTTCATAGTGTTAAGTTTGTACGTGAAATGAAAATGTTGTGAGGCAAAAATGACATTCTTGCTGCAGGCAGAATATAGTAATTCTATTACAACAGAATTGTAATTTACAGTAAAATAACTGAGCTCATGAAAAGTTAAGGCTGAGTAGAATTAAATTTAGCATCGATGGGATAGTGCTGGAGATGACGTGTGACTTACCAGACAGTAGGTAGTGAAAGTTATTATACTGTAGCAGTCATTTTCATCTGCAAGCCATAGAAATTATGGTTTTAGGGAAATTCAGGAACCTCTAGTTCATTCCAGTGCTTCAGGCAAGGATGAACTGTTTGAAAATAATTCCTAGCAACTACTGCCTGACTGTCGTGATTGCTTAGGTGATTTGTGCAAACTCTTGATGTATCAAAAGAGAACTCTGTCATGAGCTTAGGTTTATACATGTCATATATGTCAACATATGTCATGAGCATATGTTTATATTACTGTGCTTTAAGACTGAAGGAGACTTGCTTGTGATACTGGTATAATGGAATTTGTGGTTCTCCATCCAAAATTCACTTCTATTACTAAGTGATATTGTTAAAAAAGCCACAACGTAAGTATCTTCTCTCAAACACTTTTGGCTGCTTGTACTTAAAGACAGAACCCCATTGCTTTGTGTGAATATTTTAACAAGCAACAAGAAAGGAAGATCTAAGATCCCATCAGACCTGCAAAACAAAGCATAAAGTTGTAGTAGATAACGTCATCTTACTCATACCTTCTCCTCAAAGTTTACTTCACGATCTGATACCCTCACCATTAGGAAATATGTCTTTACTCAGTTACTTACATGCAAATACATTAGTGTCACCCCACTTCAACCTTCCCTTCATAGATGTTTATGCCCTTTGCATGTTTGCAGGCACATCTCATAGCTTCCATTAATCATCATCCATCCCATATTTCCATATTACAATTTCTAAGTCATTTCCCATAAATCAGCCCTTATTTTGGCTTGAAGTAGAGATGAATAATAAATAATTAGGAACAGGGGCATCTGACTTTCTGGGAAGCTCCCCAGTCCATAGTTCCCATATAACATAAGTGATTCGTGTTTATTTTTCTGTGAAAAAAAAAAGTCTTTCTAGGAAATGCTCCCTTTTTGTTATTGTTGTGACTTGTACTTCATTGATGTACATGTGTCTTTTCCCTGACAAGTGCAGTCCTGTATCCAAGGATGTGACTTGAAGTGCATTCAAGTCAACAGTATTGGATGGACCTTTATTGCTGTGCTCTATTTCACTCTGTCAGTGTGCTGTTTGTCTATGTTTCCCCCAGGCATTTTTAAACTACCTTCCCTGTCACTTCTTATTCCTACAACTCCCATTTTACTCCTCAAAAAGTATCTCCATTTCCTTCCTGGTGTGCCTCCCTGGCCAGCTAAAACATGATGGATTCTTTTTTCCTGAAATGAATCGCTTCTTTATTCACCACCAGAAACTCCATCATCATACTGCTATTCTTCTTTGCTTTCATCCCTGGAAACCAAGTAGTTCACATGTTATATAGCACTTAAAGTTCATTAGTGCTGCCTCTTTTATCTGTCCTGAGAGGCATCTCTCGCATCAAGGTGTTCAAATGTTAACTATTGCTCTTGGTAATAATAATAATAGAAACTTATGTTTTGAGTTATAAGCTGTTCCGTTATAAGCTTTTCAGTCATCCATGCCAGAAGTTTGAGTCTTCTGCAACCAGAGTTTGGCCTGGGATTATCATAAGCATAACTAGTGCAGTCCTCAACCTTTTATGTCGTTCTAGCGTTTTCAGTCCCCAAAACACTGTCTTTATTATTTGAGAGAGGACCATACTGTTATTTTTCTGTTCTTAAAGAAATATTTAAAATAGCATTTTTTTCATCATTTAAATTTATCTAAGTGATCCATAAAATTACCCGATCAGCTGGATCAATGAAGGTAGTTTTGTCATTCCTCTGACAGTCTTTCATGAGCAACATTTTTTTGCACTTTACTCTGAAAAAAAAAAAAATTTCTTCCTAATGTCATTAGACTAAACATCTAGAGTTGTTTTTCATGCAGTGTTATCTGGAGATGAACTGAATGATCACATGTGAATAAATAAAGCAGTGCTTTGGGGGTTGTTTTTTGTTTTTTGTTTTTACTTTAACAATCCTCACAACAGTTGCCTCTTCTTGTAAAGGAAGCAGAAAAGTCTCAGACTGTATAAGTGCATAAGAACAAAAAGTGCTGCTGCTTGGTATCGACTCCATTCATAGCTGGAGAGCCAAAGTCATTTTCTGAGTCTCTGAGGAGCTCTGTGATGTCCATAGGCTTTGACTGTAAACTTACATTTAATGTATGTTTCTCTGGTCATTGAACAGGTCTTAACAGCTCTTAACAGGTCTTATCAGCAGCCTAATGTAGTTGCTTTTGTTCTGCTCTCCAGTCATATCAAAAACATCTTTTGAAATTAAATTAAACAGAACTGTAGAGATGACTGAAAACATACAGCTGTTATGTCTATTTTCTTCCCCTGGTCAGATCCCCAAGCAGGATGCTTATTTCAGATTTGTGTAGGTTAACCAGTGCAGCACAGTTCTGGAGCTGCAGGAAATGGTGCAAGATTCATTATTCCCTGGAGACAGGAAGGACTTTCACTTCTGGAATATATTCTAGTTCATGCTATTTCTTGATACCCATAACAGAAGCCCTCAGAAGTATCTGGCTTTATCTGCTGCCATCTCTAGACCTGTCTGCAGCTACAGAGATAGGAGATTTTGTACAAAATTCCCTGAATTTCTTACTTGTTCTCCATTGCGACCATGCTGGGACTCTCATCAGGGGGTGGGCAGCAGCTTCTCTGCAGCAGGGCTTTGAGGGTGAACCTGTGCTTTTCTGATGGAGCATTAATGTCAGTTTAGTGGCTCTCTGAGCATCTAACCCTTGCTGCTCTCACAGAGACAATGTCTTGCAGTCCCAGCCCACTCCCAGCAGCCTGTTTCTCTGACATCTTTCAGTCCACAGTGGACAACCACCCACAACCAACTACATTCATGCTCCAGAGAATTCCTGCTTGCATCAGAGGTCACTGAAAAATACCTTGCATTTATTACTGAGGAACTCAGGACTCCCCACAGTTTCTTTTTCTATCCTCAACCACTGTAGCCTCTGACCAGGCTCTTCACACTCCTGCTGGCAAGGGCAAATTCCCAGATTAGGTTAGTCTTCCTACTTAGTTTTGAGGCAGGCGGATTATTGGCTGCACAAACAGAACAGTCGCCTCCTCTTTTTTCTCATTTTATAGTTGACTTTTTAGAGCAGAAACTGCAGAGGACTCCTTTTTCACCTAGAGGGAAGTCCAAACCGACCCCTTTTGACAGCTCTTTGCTCTTTGACAGCTCTGTCCCTTGCTTCTGAGCGCTTCAAGGCACCATTTCCAAAAATGTGTCAGTCATGGGTAGTAAAAGGGCCTTTCAGCCTTCAGGTTATTCTTTCCACCTGTCAACACAGCAACCGAACACTAATAAAGCTTTTGTCTTCTCTGCCTAGCACCAATAAGACAAAACAGATCTTCTCTGAAAACTGCAGAGCGTTTTTTGACATCGGCTAGGTCTAGATACCTGTTGTGATTAAAAAATAATAATAAAACTTGTCTCAAAACCATAAAAGCTAAGTCTTATGTAAGTCTTATGATTCAAAAGTAAAACATTCAACCTTCTTTCTACTCAGGGAAAGCGAGCAGAAGAAGCACTTCCAGAGAAGTGCTGTCAGAAAGAAAAAACAAGCTTTTTTGATTAAATTGCATTTGTATGATGCTGTATCCCATGAATCTACTACGTGCTTAGGGGATGACAAGGCATATAAATGCTTCTTCAAATCCTCTTCTTTCTAAAGACTGTGAAACCACTCCTTGTAATGTTTCCAAGATCCCATAGCGTGCCAGTGCTCAAAGCAGTCATGCTCCCAACCACTAGCCTCGCCAGGGCAGTGATTTTGTGTCAGGTATGGTTTGAGGGTGTTGCTTTCTCCAGAAGGAAGCTGCCATTGCCAGACAAAGTCTTACTGACACAGCTGAGAAACTTCTTCAGCTGTCATTTGTTGAGGTTTTAAAAGACCTTGTTTCCAGAGGGCGTATTTCTGATCTAAAGAATGCAAGTCGTTTCTGTACCGACCAGCAGCAAGGGCAGAGCAGCAAGGGAAGCGCAGCCCAGTCCAGAGAGCTGGTTTCCCTCTCTCTACAGTTCTGGTCACAATCAGAGCAGACATCATCAACTCAACAGTAGCAGTATCAGAGACAGAGGAAACTGGGGGAGAAAGGGAGCTTGGGTTTTAGAAGCTGAAAGCTGCTTTATGGTTGGAACCATTGGCTTTCCCACCCACCCCTCCGTCCTCACAGTCTTCTCTGGCCATGTCTCCTACATCTCTGCTTATGTCCCACCATCATGGGACATAATGGTGTCTTTCATGATTTCTTCTGGCTACGTAGCCTCTGCCACAGCAGTCTGCTCTACCTGCGGGCCACAGTCTCTGCAAAAGCCATTTGATATCTCAGCCTGGAAAAACAAGTCTCCTAGCAAAAAGAAAGCTCAAGAATGAGGAGGTGTTCACAGAGCAGGCTGTGGGAGTCAGATAAGGGAAATGCTGATGCCCAGGGCGTAGCACGGTGCTCAGGAAAGCCACCAAAGCTGCGGCCCTGTACGCCACAGATGAACACAGGAGAAGTTGGTGCTAGGCAGGCACCCGAGGAAGGATCATGGCTGTCCCGTACGTTACACACAGCCCGTTCAAGGTTCCTCCTTGTGGAGGTGAAGTGGCCGAAGCGCGGCGGGTGCTGAGGCGAGCGCTGAGGCGGGAAGCCTGCAGGCGCCATCTTGGCAGCGCAGGCCAGGCTCCACGTTCCCATCTTCTTCAGGGGCTCTGCCTGATTTTCTGCATATTCCCTGGAAATGCTTCTTTCTCTCCCACCCTCCCAAGCCTCTGTGCCCCCAAGAGAGCTTCAAACAGGCACTTCCAGGCAGGGTGCTGCTGGTAAAAGAGCCCACAGCTGCTCCGGTTGGCCCAGCACCATGTGGGTCTGAGGGGTGCAAGGAGGCCCAACCATCCCTCTCTCCCACTCTGGCGCCGAGTCCCCTCTGGGCAGGCAGAGCTGCCGTGGGGCATGGAGAGGGGTCCCTGCACTCAGCATCAGAGTGGAGATGGGAGAGGGGGTGATGCAGGAAGCCTTCCACCCCGGGCTCCAGGTAGAGCCTCCCGGCTCCATGGAAGCGTCTCCCACACCTTCCCAAGGTGTTTCCTCATCAGGGCCCTTTCCAAGGGGCTCTTCCATGTGTGGCAGCAGATCACTCAGCCATGGTGCAGTGCTACCCTTTCCTCTGCTGCCCCCCGGCGGCCCCTTCCCTTCCCCTCCCTTCCTTTCTCCCTTCCTCTCCCTTCTCTTCTTTCTCCTTCCCCTTCCCTTTTCCCTTCTCTTTCCCCTTTCCCCTTTCCTTTCTCCTTCCCTTTCCATTTTCCCCTCCTCTTCCCCTTTCCCTTTTAGCATCAGTCACTATATGCTGAACTCTGTCACATGCAGAGCTTCAACTCTCTTCTCTCTGTCTCTCAAGACACCATGTATTAAAACACCATTTTGGCCCATTCAATTCTGTGATGTAAAAGAAGAGACATTTTGGTCAAGAGTTGGCAGTATGCTGTCTCTGGTCATCCGCTGACTGGTCATTGCCAGAACTGGTCTTCCACTGAGCCAGGTGGACCCTTTCTCCTACACACAAGGAGTTCTGATCCCTGTGTATATTTGTGTTTGTGTTTATGCAGGTCTTTGGATATAACAGACCGAGGATGCTGGGCTGAGTAATCTCTGTTGCTCCACAGAGTGTACCCAGCAAGCAGACAGCACTTGCTGTAGCATATGGAGGTGGCACATCGCCCTTCTCTAAAAACTACCAAGGCTGACATTAGGATAATTGCTAATTCTGGTTCACTGGTGCATCTTCTGAATGAAGACATGTAGCTCCATGGGCAAAATTCCCTTTGACTTCTACAGGGATAGGCTGACAAGTAAAAATGATTTGGTCCAGTAATGTTTTATACTGGAATATATTGCAATGGGTAGGAGAAAATGCAATTTGATGGTTAAGTAACATAACATAAGTAACACAACTCAGGAAAATTATTGTGACAAGAGTAACACGTAAAAAAAATAGGAAGAGCACATGGGAACTTATAAATATGTATGAGAAATGCCAGATCTTTTCTCCAAAGTGTTCGCTGTAAGTAAAAGAAAAATACAATCTCTATTTTGATCACAACCTGACTTTACAGCAGGTGATTTTCTGATCAGCATTGAGAACAGTGGGATCCTAATCCACTTAACTTTCGTCATTAAGTAACATCAATTACAATTTCCTTTCATACTCCTCCCTGGATGCATGCAAAAACACCCAACTTTGGAGAAAAACAAAATCACTGTGAAGTTCTCACTATTCTACCTTCTTTACCATTCCTCTGGGCATGTTTCAGCTCCTCACCAAGGATGCGAAGCAGCGGCTGGGGTGTCAAGGGGAAGGTGCAGCAGAGGTGAAGAGACACCCCTTTTTCAAGAGCATGAATTTCAAGCGGTTAGAAGCAGGAATGCTGGATCCTCCCTTTGTCCCTGATGTGAGTACAATGGAAAGTACATCCACATTACAATGGAAATGGGCCTCCACTGGCCCATTACAGATTTATTTCTGAAAAAACAAAAAAAAAAATCCTTGTCTTCGAGCAGCCATAGGACATTGTGATGAGCAGTGAGCAGGAGTGGGGAGGCTGTGGGGAGGAAGAGAACTGCTCTGGAGACATGTATGCACATATACGTTCACAAACTTATCCATAGGAGTAATATAAGAAAAAAAAACAATCTGAACCAGATGGCACTCATAAAATTCAGCAAAGAAAGCCACATGTATAGATACAGATACACATACAAAGTGAGACTGTAATTAAAAAAGACCAAAGCTCTGTGGAGCTGAGGAATGGGCTGCTCACTATGAGGGGAGACACTCTTAGCAGAAAGTCCCAACCCAGCTCAGGTATCTGGGATCACCTAGGACAGAGGCCAGGACCCGAGACAGCATTTTGATTTGGTTGGTGTTCCTGGGAAACGGAGCCTCCTTCCTCTGGTTTACACACCAGTCTTGCACATACTGAAAGTCTCAGTTACATTGTCAATAAAAAAACTTTCCACCTCATTGTGGCATGGGTCTCTATCCCAGTGCACCAAATTATCTGGTTATTTTCCTCCTGGAGGCCTGTCTTTCTGGCTAGGCCTTCTATCCTTAAAGTTTCCATATGGCTGTTAGTAAACACTGCCATTCTAACATATTAACGAAAGTAACATCTTGGCAGCTTTCAGTCACATTGCTATGAACTCAACCAAACCAAAGTGGTTTGAAAGCTACAAAAGTTTACTTTAGCTGCTCTGGTTTTGCTTTACGTTTTACTATGTGGCCTAGTTACTCCTGCCAATTAGCCCATGGTGTTACGACCTGCTTCAGTGGGATGAAACGGGAGACAAGCTACTATTTCTTTCTGATGTAGAAAATTAGAAAATTCTGGGCTCAAATCTGGGATTCGCCAGAGTGTGTTAAAAGCTTAACTGTGGCATGTAGGGACTAGAAGGCACCTCTTATAGGTGTATTTGCTAAAGCAGAGGCACATAAATTTTTATGGCCATTTCTTGGGAACTCAAGGGCTGACTATAATTTAAATTAGTCGGCACTTCATCCCTAGGTTTCCAAGTCTTTACTGAAGTCAGCTGAATCACCCAAAGCCGTATAGCCAGTGGCAGAGGTTGTAATCCAACCCACCTCTCTCCATTCTCCTCTGGACTATTCTGTCTCCACAAGAATTTTGTGGCTTGCAGCCATCAGAGGTGCAGAGAGCTGGAGCCTCCAACAAAAATCTCTTCCAGGAGGCATCAGTTTAATTGGTTTGGTCATGCTGCTGAGTTCTAGATAGAACACTGCCCAGTGGCACCCCTGCACTCAGAGCCATGCTACCTTGCAAAGAGAGCAACATTCAGCCTGTGCTGAAGGTCTCCAAGGCTGGGCAGTCCCACCAGCTGCCCCGTGGGAGCTCCTGTGCCTCAAAGGCATGCACACAACCACTCTAACTACAGCAATAACTTGGGATAAGTATTTCTGCTTCCTATGATTGATTGCTGGGATACAAGCTAAAAAGCAGTGTCACTGCAAAGAGCCTGTCACCCCCCCTAAAATTAAGTAGTTTAAAAAAGGTAAAGATGCTTGACTATTTGTTTGAAGAGAGGCTGCCAAGTTAAGAGAGTTAATAGAGGTGATCCTGGAGAGCTTCCAGCAGCTGAGCTATTAATAAAAACAATGGAAAAATGCCAAACCTCTTCTGTTTTCTTTAGCAATTAGTATACATTCCTTTAAAGTTTCAAGCTGCAAAGCCCACAGCTGCCTGAGTGGAAGGATACTTCTGTTTGAGGTACCTTTTCAGAGCTGTCTCCAGTGTGTCATTCATGGACATTTCCATTTTTCTTTTGTTCCCTCTCCAAAAGACCCCTAAAATACTGATTTTTTTTTTACTCTTTCTGCCCTCGTTCCCTTACCTCTAAGCCATATGCTACATGGATGACTAAAACCCACTTTGTGCTGATGCTTTAAGGACTTCAAAGTAGGATGCTTAACAAGCTAAAAGCAAAGTCAGCCTTTGATGATAAACATGCGAGCAGAGCAAGTCTAGAAAAGCAGGATGCAAATAGTCACTTGTTGTTAGACATTCTCACTTGACTGAATCCATGCGTAAAGGCACATGGTAAGACTCAGAAATATTTTTTCTCTCTCTTTTTTTTTTCCTCTTTTTTCTGCTGAGATAGCCCAGAGCAGTATATTGCAAGGACGTGTTAGACATCGAGCAATTCTCCACAGTGAAAGGAGTAAACCTGGACCAAACAGATGATGATTTCTATTCCAAGTTTTCCACAGGATCAGTCTCTATTCCATGGCAAAATGAGGTAAGGATGTATCGTAGTAAAATTAGCCCAATAAAACCCCTAACACAGATGGTTTAAGAGGAGCTGTACATTTCCAATAATATGTAGCTACTGGCTAACTTGCCAAACTAATTCTTTCGTAAGTTACAAATGGACTCTTTCAAGATCTATAATGTACCACAGATGTCAGGCTCAGGTGACTGTATCTGTTGGCTCTACACAGCTGTGTAAATTGGCAAGGACCCTACTGTGCTTCCTTCTGAATTTCCAGAGGCGCTTTGGCAACAGCCCTGGAGAACTTCCTCAGGAGGGATGGCAGCCTTGACATGAGCCCCCTCCGCTTGTGGTCCTGATCTCACCCGTTGCTCTGCATCTCCAGTGGGTCCCAGCTGCTCCTGTTGACTCTGGGTCTTGAACTGCTCCAGGGTGTTTGGGCTTGGGTCTTTGCTATCAAAGCAGAGCCAGATGCTGAGATCATAAGCCAAGGGTTGCTCAAATGCCACATCCCCTTGGTGGAGTCCTGCTAATAAAGAGAATTTTGTGAGTGTGCCCCTTTACCTGATAGTCTCCAGAAAATAAAATAATAGAAAACTTTCTCAGACAACCTCTTATGAGAAGTCTGTCCTCACCAATGTGCAATCATACAGAGTGAACCCAGCCTTTCTTTTTTTGTATATCTCATTTAGCCTCTGTGGCCACCAAGAGGAATTCAGCTGTGAACTCTCCTGAAACGCAGCGCAGCTGCTAATAGCAGCAGATGATCCTGATCTGCCTTTGAACAACATAGCACTGCTGCAGTATATTTAATGCTAATGGATTGGTGGTTTTTTTTTTTCTTTCTTTCTTACTATATTTCACCAGATGATAGAAACAGAGTGTTTCAAAGAACTAAATGTGTTTGGACCAAATGGTACTATTTCACCAGACCTAAATAAAAGCTACCCCCCCGAGCCACCCAAGAAAGGATTGCTGCAGAGAATATTTAAACGACAGGTGAGTTCTTTCAGGACTAACATGAGGAACCTTTCAACAGTCTAGATGCCCAGGCTCACAATCACGTTCTACAGATATTTCTGCTAGGAGAAAGGCACTATGTCTTACAGAGGACTGACTGTCACTTTATAATCTTTTAGTGTATGTGTTTAAAAATAATAAAAAAGTGGATGTTGAGTGAAATAGTCGAGGCAAGAAACCATGTGCCTCGAGAGGGGGAAGTAGATGAGAGACTTTGTGACATGCAGGCACCACGGTGACCTTTGCAAATTCAGATAACACGCTTAGATCTGTGTATTTCTATAGAGTCAAAGCTTTACCTAAGCACTGGCAGGTATTCTCTGCATTAGTCAGATTTAGCAGATACTGACGTTTTGCCATGTATTGAATTGACACCTGGAGCTCAGTTGTGTCAGCTCTGCAATTCTCAAGAACGCCCATGGTCTTCCTAACCTAGAAAGAGTACAGGTAAGAAAGTGAACAATATTTTACCTCCAGGGATCTTCAAAGATCTTTCGTTACAATTAGTACGATATAACCATAAAACGAGCAATAAGGAAAATGGAAAGCGTGGTATGTTTGGTGAATCTGATTGTCATTCTTTTCTTCTTTCTACAGCATCAGAACAATTCAAAGAGTTCTTCAAATTCAAAGGCCAATTTAAATCACCACATAAATTCAAACCATGTAAGTTCAAACTCCACTGGAAGCAGCTAGTTCCAGCTGGGTTTTATGAAACAACACGTTGCATCCTTCCTCTACGGAGCTTCTACGGAAGAGTGAGCATCCACCGTTGAGTGGAAAGAAGAAAAAACAAAAAGGATCTCCCCAAAATGGAGATTTTCTATCCATCCCTTCCAGTGGAGCCTCACATTTTAAGAAGACATTTCCACTCAGGTCTGTTTTTGGAGGTGGCACTCAAGACTGTGTGAATCAAATTTGTCTATTTAGAACATTGCAATAGAAATTCAATGAACATGACTACTTGCACGTATTTAAATAGCATCATGCTAGAACTGAATTTTGTCTTTATTATTTTTAAAGGAAAGTTTTGTAAATTTCTCTATTGTCTCAGTTTACATTTTGTACATTTGTATTTAAATGAAAGTCAGACTTTGGAGGTGTATATTTTCCAAGCAGCAGCTGTAAAGCCATGTGTTTTAAGGCATTTTTTTAAAAGAAAAAGAAATGTGACTCAAGACTTCCAGAGCCTCAAATGAGAAATTGTTCTTTTTAGCAAATCTAGAAAAATATTCATATTCCACTTTACCAGACTGGGTTTTATTGACATGCATTTTTATGGAACAGTTTATTCTTAATTAATTTACATCTGTATATTTGGTTTACAGCAACACTGCATACAGTTCTCCACTTCATTAATTTGTAATGTCTCGCATTAAATGTTAAAAGATACTGATAAGGCTTTGATGCATTCAAGAATACTACTTGCTATGCCTAAGGTGTGTGATGTTGTGGGACCAGCACAGCTGAGATTTGCACTTACTTATGTTGTTAGACCACCACAAATTGGTTTGGTTTGAAAGGGAACCCTGTTTTAAGCCCTTTTCCTTCATTCTTTGTTTTGTTTTGTTTTTGCTGTTTCCAATGAGAGAAAG
This sequence comes from Rhynchotus rufescens, assembly GCA_032273925.1. Taxonomy (NCBI): domain Eukaryota; kingdom Metazoa; phylum Chordata; class Aves; order Tinamiformes; family Tinamidae; genus Rhynchotus; species Rhynchotus rufescens. The sequence goes on along the minus strand of JAVCKT010001137.1, from coordinate 7,892 downwards.
AACAAAATTGTTTGAGAGGTGACAAGGAAGGCAAGTGACCATTTGTTTTCAAGGACTTGAAACTTGCACCCACTGAAGTAAGAGCAAAATTCGAAGTGATTTCAGTGTTACAGTCAGATGTTCAACGAATTTCCACTGTTGCTTCTATCTAATAGGTAGCAAGAGAGAAATTCAATAGTCTGTTTTGTTCTGACCGTGAGATTCATGTCAGTTTTCTAGAGCTGTGCTGTGGAGGCTCAGAATGGAATCAGACCTGTTTATGTCTCATCACATCTACTTTTATTTTACCCGTCTCCGTTTGTGAGCAGCAGTAGAACCTGCAGGTTGTGTCTGCACTTAGGGTTCTTTTATGTGTTAAGTGTCATGTAGAACACACCATGGCTCATCCCCTCAATTAAGTACTCAACTTAATTGAATAAAATGTCAAATATGAAATAATAGCTCCCACTTTTGGCTCTGTCATTTGCTGTAGAGGATCCTGTAACCAATATGGAAAATATTCTTCCCACTAGTACAAATATGATCAGTCAGATTCAGGCACCAGAAATATGTTCTTCTGAAGCAGACTAGTATCTGTTACTAAGAACACCAGATCAGATATAAAATATCATTGCTTCCCTTCAAGTTGAATTGCAAGAACCGTGTCCCCAAGTGCAGACAATGTCTACATAGTCCATGTTCTGTAAAACGGGGTATTTCAACCTGCTCTTTACAATGTTGCCTAGACTGGACTGATCGTTTTACACTTTGGGGTCAACCAGGAACATCTGATGGTCATCCTGGTGTGTCTGACAAAGAGAGTAGCTCTCCTTGGCCATGAGGAAGCACTGTTCCAGCAAAAGTCTGTGTAGATAGAATTCCTTAGACAAAATGTCCATAGGTATGTTCTCTCTGGGCAGTGCAGAAAGGAAGATGTGGGTTAGTAGTGTCAAAACTGTGACCGAGAAAGTGGTGTGAATTATTGAAACAGCTCTGGGCATGTGGGAGAGAAATAGAACAGCGTTGGAACTGGCATAAAGCAGAAGACTAAGAAGGGAAACAGGGCACCTTGATCAGAAGCAAAGAGTGTGAGGAGGAAAGCATTCATCATTCCAGAAGCTTCCAGATTCCCTGCTCACTGGTAGACATGCAGGAAAGCTCTGCAAACGTGCCAGAATGTCACCAGGAAGACATTCCCCTTCCTCCTGCAGGAGATCCCAGTGCAGATGGTGCTCAGTCGCTCTCCTATGTCAGCTGATGGCATTGCAGGTCTTAGGCAAGGTGCAAGATTGTAGGGAGACAGGAAGAGAGGAACATTTGGAGTAATTTTCTCCCTGGACCAGCTGTAAACTATAATAGTTTCTGAAGAGAAATGAAGTATCGCAGCATATGCCTATATGCATATGTCTGGATCTGTCCATATCCTCTGGATCTGTTCTTGTAGCCTAAAGTAAAGCAACAAGACCCCGATAGTCATTTCAGCATGCTTTGGGTAAGGACATAGTGCTCTGGGAGGTTTTCACAGGCTTCGTTCGGTGACACATGGGATTTCACCTGGTTTCAAGAACTGTAGGTGGGAAGTGGAAGAACAGATCTTAGCCAAACCACTGGTGTTTGCACCTGAGCACCTGCGACAAGGCACAAATATTAGTTCTTGGACTAATTATTAGTTCTTGGTCACGCAAATCTATTCTGTTTTTATTGCTCTGAGGGCTCCCCCGTTAGCTGTCCCGTGTGCAAGATGTTCGGGCACTCCCAGGGAACTTCAGGCCGTGCGCTGGTGTTGGGCAAAGCGGGTGCCAGGTCACAGCTGGAGTGTGGACTAAGCTCCTGCTCCACCGCTGCCCTTATCTGAATCCACAGCAACAGAGAAGCATATTCTCCCATCAGAAAAACGTGGCTTGTGTTATCTAGCCACCATTCAGGGGGAGAGAAAAAAAAGGAGCTATGGGAAGACTTAGTCCATGTTTCATGTTTCCCCAGTGTTTCATGAGATAAAGCTGATAAGACCACAGCCTGTCACCCAAGAGTTTCATTTGCTTCATGATTCATTTTCTGCACGTTAGCAATTTGTCACATGAAGACAACATTTTGTCTTTTTCTTTTTTACCATCTCCCATTTGGGAAATAAAATCCTAATTAAAACAAACCCTTTACTGCACATGGCCATATACCTCCTAGATGATCAGTGTTAGCAAGCAGTGGATGATTTTTTGGTAGGACAACAGTGAGTGGTAGCAAATAACATGGTAGTGGGACACAGGTGCTCTCTCTCAGCGTGACTGTAGACAGGATTCCAGGTTTGTGCCCTGGGCAACATCTGTCCTGTGCCAGGAGCTCCTCTGTGCCCGTCCTGCTGTCCTCACACTGGGACAGCTCCCTCCTCAGCACCTCTGGGACTCCAGCAACGGGCAACCAGGACAGTGCAAAGTCCTGGAGTGGCCAAGAATTGTGCTCTGTGAGTCCCAAGAGCTTGTAATCCTTGGAGGAGATGATTCCGTGGCTGCATGGCTTGACTCATCAAGATGAAATGGAGGAAGGTTTCTTCAGGTTGTGCTAAAGAGACAAGCCTAGAATAAAGTCCCAGCCCTTGCAGAGCAGAGAGTGAGTGAAGGGAAGGACAGAGAGCAAGAGCCAGAGGGAGGTTTCCTGCTGTTTCCCGGAGAGGCTGCTATCCCGTCCCCAGAAACTGCAGCAGTACCGTGATGAATGGAAGGCAGGGCTGCGCTTTCAGTATCCAGGACTTGAGCTTTACAGTCAATATCACACACCAGCAGTGCTGACAAACTGGGAATGTCCTGGTCGAGGTTCGCCCACAGTAACCAATAGTGCAGTTCTGTTGTTACTCAGCCTGCCCGCACCCAAGCCCGGGACAGAGCAGAGTCCTTCCCGTCCGCTGTGTGACCAGGTGCAGCTGGAACTTGTCTCTGTGGAGTCAAATGCTTCATTGAGAAAACACCATGGGTTTGCAGAAGTCCTGAAAAAAATAGGCTCCTAATTTCATCATACAATCTTGGAGAGCATTTACAAGGGAATATGCAATATTTGGATTCAGCATGGATAATTTTTTGAGGTAGCTTTGCACATAACAGAGGAGGAGAAAAGAGTAGCTGTTTAATAGCTTTCCAGAGTGATTCATTTTCTATATCATCTTCCAAGTACAGTGCAGTTTCTTTTGAAAAATGCACAAATTGAGATCTGATTTTTTTTAAAAAAAGACTGATGAACAAATAGAGCTCTTTGTAATAATTGGGGAACTCCTGCATACTGATCCTGAATTGTGCAAATAAGTCTGTTACTTTTAAAGTCTTTCCTAAGTAATCTAGTGAACATTTATTATGGACTTTATGATTCAAAAATTCTTTATTCATCTTCTCTGGTGCCTCAAGATTCACTTCGTCTTGCAGCATTCTTCTTGTGCTCTGGTTGGCTGACAAACTTTTTAAACTTACAAGTAATGAAGAAAAAATACCAAATAATAAACCCTTAGATACACACACTTGACCCGGGTTATCTAAAAAGAGCTTTTTACAAGAGCGGCTGTGACTCAGATAGTGCCTGAACAGGAATGTACGTGTTGAGATAGAACAGGTGTGAAGGCAATCAAACCAAACAGAAGCTGGGAATCCCACGGCACGGTCGGGAACTGCACAATCCAGCGCTGCCGTTTGCAGCCCGCCCTGCGGGTTAGAGCTGCCCGGTGACCGACAGCTCGGAGGCACCTCCAGGTGCCTGTAACACAATTTGCTTCTGACTCAATTTGCAGTCATCCCCTCCCCAGAAGCTATGGCGAGCAGTGCCGTAAGCAGTAGGTTGCATAGGCAAACTCCAACTTCATTAACATTGTGAGTGGCTCTTCCCAAGATGCTGATTCTTGGTTTTGTTCAAACAGAACTCA
>JAVCKT010001136.1:0-10575 GCA_032273925.1 Rhynchotus rufescens | reverse complement strand
ATATTTCTGGGATATTTTACTCATCATTCCTGCTGGCTTCATCTTGACATCTTTTGAAGGCTAAATCTTCCGCCTGCAAGATTCCTTTAGCTTTGAGGGAAATCATACAGTCAGAGAACTGTCACAAAGTAGGCTCTGTTCTACGCAGTGCAAAAATAACAATATTCTATCCAGAATCAACTGAGTATGGAAATGAATTGCCCATGTAACATTCATATGACTGGTTCTTTAGGAGACTCTTTTCTTCACTTTGAAAATAGAAGCAATGAATGTGTAACAGGGGATCTGCTGGAACAAGTTCTGCCTTTTATGTCTCTCTACTGAAGCATTTCTTCACTTGCTAAATTGGTTGAGTTGTTCACGATTCTTATAGTAGAATTGTATATGTGAAGTTAACCATAGAAGGTACCAAAGGATTTCCGCTATCATGGATGTCAGTGTTGCTTTCATATCACTCTAGCGCTGGAAGTTGTATTTCTAGGGAGTGGAAAGAGCTAGTTGCTTCCAGATAAGTTTCCAGGCCTCCTAATCAGAAAGAGATAAAGGCCTTGCATGATTTTGCCTCTTATTTTGTTTTTGACACACCATAGCTCACAGCATGCAGCTAGGAAAAGCCCTTGTTTCTATATAGAAGACTCCAGCTTTGTAGCTTCTTCTGTAAAGTAGAAGTTGTAGTAAGTATTGAAAAAGTAAATGTCAAGGCCATCCAAGACCTTTCTGGGGGAAAAGCTTATCATTTGTATTTCAAAAGATAGTTTTCCTGGTATCATAACCTCCAAGCAGGTATAGTCAACAAATGAACCCTCCATGAGGATGGAAACAGCCTTATAATTAAGCAGGTAATGGTGTTGTCTTGCTGGTAAAAGCAGTTCAGACCTCCTGGGTCAACTTCCTGTATGTTGGAGGTAAAATCTGTAAAATTCTGTATGGTGGTGTTTTTATAAGGCTTTAGTATAAATTTAGTTCAGGAACACAGCAGGTTAGAAGCATGTCATGAAGAAATCGCTGTCGGGAGATTTGGAAGAAGTTGTAAGGTTTGCTTCTCCCAGCACAGTCCTGCTCCAAGGCTGTCCTTCAAGACAGAGGGAGAGCTTCCTTGCTCCCATTTAGCAGACAGTATCTCTTCAAAGCTTGCATGCTATTCCTGTCGTAAAATGAGCGTTTTTCATAGCACCACCTAGTGACTTTGTCTGTAGCAATATTTCCTCAATTATAATACTGTTATAATACCATTATAATAGTGGTGCATCTTTCTTTTTAGATAGAGAGCATAGCTAGTTCACCATCACTGCTATTCGTCTGCAGCCTTGTTTCTTCTGTGTGAAAAATTATTGCTGTGTGTACAAGTGCATAGGTTAATCTTAAATTCTTGCTAGACTGAGACTTTCCACAAAACCATTTTCTAGTGTGAGCCTTTACAGCAGTTAAAACAATTGTTAGTTAATGATACTTAACTATAGGGTAATTCTAAGATGTTTTAGAAGGGAGAGATCACATCAGCCTTCACAAAACTTAAAGGCAGCTGATTATCTCTAATGTTAACTACCATGAGCTAACTGGCATTTTGTTAACTCTAGAGGTTAGTTTTTCCTAGGGAATCTGGTATCTGTTTTGATAGGATAACCTGCTCTCCATAAAGTGGAAGCTGGCTTGCTTACAGCAGATAGCTGTGAGAAGCTGTTCCCAGTGTAGCAGTGTTTAAGTAAAATATTCGAGACTTATCTGTATAGACTTGTAACTATAGAGTAAGTGAATAGGCATCTTGGACTGTATGATGTGGAAGCTTTTGATTCCACATGGGATTACTTTTCTGTATTTACTTGCACTTTGTGTCTCTCTGTATGCTGTGTTCTTGCAGGTGTTAGTATCCGGTAGCAAGAATTGAGGTAAACTTGTCCCACCACAGTAACTTCTCCATGTAAATAAATGCTTGGTAGACAGTCTCTTGGTCCCAATGTTTTGCTGCCTGCCCCAATCCATCCAGCTCTCTCTCTGCTTCAGTGTCTGATGTTTTATTGTATGACCTGTGTGGGCACTGATGGGTGAGCTTTGGGCTAATGCCAGCTGCAGGTTGGAACTAAAGCAGTAAGAGCGAGCTCAACCTGGTGTTGCTTATGATAAAAGGATCCGGTAGATCCTTTTATCATAAGGACCCATAATCATGAGTAAGAAAACTGAGGTTTCTTGGAAGAGTGGGGCAGCAATGCATGAAGAATAGGATTTCTCTTTTGCCTTTGTTGGTGTGTTTATCTTTTGTTGCCCTGAAGAAATATGAAAAGGACACGTGTGATCTGGGTCGACAGGGATGATCAGGTACAAATGGAATCCCTTCCCTGTTTCCCCTGAGCTGTAGATACTTCAGGGGAGAGGCCAGTCTTTGGGCATTTCCTTTATTCCTAACCATGCAAGGGAGTTGAAAAGTAGCTGCCTGAGAACTGCAAAACTAGCAGTTATGTTGCAATACCCAACAGTTTTCCCAAGAAGCTGAATGAAAGGGGCACCACTTTGAACTCCAGTGATTTAAAAGGCAGTAATACTCTGTAGTTGATCAGTAGAAGTGGCTGTAATAAGGATGATATAAAAAACACAGGAAAACAGTCTTGTGGTTGTTTTAAAGATGGTTTTGAATTATGTGGATTGAGATAATCAGGGTAAACAGTCTTGGAGATCTAAGGTTTAAGATTCCTTTGAAGTACTTAGAGCAGCCTGTGCTAGAAGATCAACAGCATGTAAGAAATAGAAGACTTCATCTTTTGGAGGAGGGCTTACTGTTGCTTTGCCAGACTGAATTAGTATTATAAAGTACTGGAAGAGGAGAAGACTGGAGGAGATTATGTAAACAGCTTTGCTTACACTTAATTGAGGTACGTGTAGAACATTAGCATCAACACTGGCAGTGCGGAATACCCAGGTTATTTTTAAGACTTTTTCTCCATTTATGTTCAAGTGTTTCTTTTGTTGTTTTTTATTTATTTATTTGTTTTTCTTAACAAAAGCAGATGATTTCATGCATCAGTATCCATACATATCATTATACATTTATCTCCAGTGGAGGAGGCAGTTGTGGATAGCACTGCAGTCTCTAGCAGTATTCCTTAGAGTGCAATCAGCTTGAAACTCTGCTGTCAAGTATAGGGAATTGGTAACTGTACATAACAAGCTGACCTTGAGACTGATTGCTTATGTTTTTTCTCTTGTTCTTGTACTATTCCTGGGAGGAGTTGAAAGTGAGCCTCTAAAATAGACCAAAAAAGAAAAAAAGGAGGAGTGAGAGTAAATCTGTCACATTTATATATCCTTAACCCATGGAAGTCTCTTAGTGAGTTCTGTAAATGAACAGGGCTGATTGGATATGTTAGAGCACCCCAAAATGCTGTGGAGAAATACTCCAGGGCATACTCCTGACTGTTTGCCTTCACATTTCTTTGGACTCTTGGTTTGTAATGCAATGTTCTAGTTCGGTTTCTAAACTATGTTTGTTGAGCTGTGAGGTGTTACAGCTGGTACGGAAGTTGGACAGGCGTTTAAAGTTAGTTGCTTCTTACTTCCAGGCGAAAAAGCAGCAGACATGCTAAGTAGTGTAGATGAACATACTTTCTTTATGGACGTCTTCTGATATATGGAGCTTTTCTACTTTCTGCTAACTATCCAAAGAGATTTAAATTACCTCTCACTTCCAGACTGTATAATATTCTGAAAACATAATTTAAATTTAGAAAGTAGAATCTCTTACTATTTATTTTGACACAAAGTTAATAGCAAAATTTGGAAGAAACTTCTTGCAGAGTTTAGGCTGTACAGTGAAAATCCTTAGCAGGCACTGCACATTGCACTCAAATTGCTGATTTCAAGTAACTCTCTGTGCAGATACAGCAGGCACTCCGGCAGCGTGTTGGTCCCCGCCTCTGCTGAGAGAGTCAATGATTTTTGCAGACAGGGGATGGCACTGTTGCACTGCAACTCCTCTGCTTTCAACTGAAAATGTCTCTATTTATAAGAAGGGCTTGGTATTTACCAGGAGAGGAGCAGAAGAACTAGATGCATTATTGCAAGATATTCTTGAAATAGTTCTGCATAAAATATCAAATCTGGGTTACCAGAAGTTTTATATTTTGATTAAAAAAACTCAAAAGGTATGTGTTAGCATGTACTCTAAATTAGCAGTCCACTTAAAAACACTCCCTTATTTATTTTAGATTTAAAACAAAACACCTATGTGAAGCTCTAAGTCATTGTTAGTTCATAAAATAAGCTCTCAGTACCATGGCAGCAATCATTTCAATAAGATGTTAGCCAGCAAGGAAGTAGAGAAACTCCTTTCTAGTTTTCTACCATTCTGGAAAATGGAGAGTTCCTTTCTCTGGAACCTTAGCATGTTGTTCTCTTAAGAAGCACAGCCAGAAATTTCCCAGATGAGGAGAGACCAGCTGTGAAGCTTGAGCAGCCCACACGAGCAGGCATGCCTGTGGGTGTGGAAGGAGCTTTCAGTTTGCTTTGCTGACCACAGTTGTAAGAATATGGTAAGTGGAGCAAAATGATTTATTTTGAAAAATGGACTTCGGCTACATAAGGTTATATAGGTCTTCAAAAGTACTTTCTGCTTTAGCTGATATTTGAGCGCAATCAGAGAGCTGGTACTTGAGCACTGGCGCCAGCAGTGCGAGTGAAGTAAGTCTGCTCCAGGCCCTTAGGGGCTCTCGGATGGAGTGTTGCCTGGGATGTGCTGTAACAGCCCAAGTCTTGAGGTGGTGAAGGTGTGCTGCTTAAGTCAGATGAGGTAAAGCTGTGCAGGTAAGTCAATACACACAAAAATACAGGCATCTCTATCTCCTGCCTAGTTCCCTTGCCCGTGACTACCGATCGCAACATCTGAAGGGAAAAGAATGAAACTAGTCAAAAGTTAAACTGCACAAAGTCTTTTCCTCTTTTTTCTTTTGTTTTTCCCCTCCCATGAAATCGTATATCTGAGTCTGCTGAAACAACCTGTGATTCTTGATCTGATTCCATGTGATTGTTTTGGTTGGAAGAGGAAAAAGATACAGATAATTTTGATCAGACTACTTCGTTTGGCATTCTAAATGGTTTTTTTATGTCAATCTGACACAAAAATACAGATTTAGCTTTAAAAGTAAATCTAATATTTGCTTTGCTTCTGAAATGAACAAGCTTTCACTTGGCTTGAAATCACCTCTCCCTACCTCCCTCCTTTCTGCCAGCTGTGGGAAGAACTGAATGAATGAGCAGCTTCCTGGAGCTGTGTGCAGGACAGGCTCTATTGCTGCCTGCTGAGGTGTGCAGGTGACTCATCTCTGGGGCCTTCCTACTGTAAGGAAGTCAATTTATTTTGATAAATCAAGTTAGAGACAACCTGCATGCTTCTGCGATGGCATTGAAGCCAAATGAAGCTAATAATAGCAGTGTTACTGCAAGGCGTGTGATCTTGTGAGCCAATAGCTAGTTAGAACAGGCAAGGGTCAGCAGAATAGCCAGGAATTTGGACCTTCATAGAAGATTATACATTTACCTACACTCGACAATTCTAGAGTAATTCATCTTTTGGTTTTTCAGTAGCAGCACAGTTAGGAGGTAACTAGGAAATAACCAAGCATGAGAGCTACACTAAAAGAAGTCCCAGATCGGTTTCACCTTGGGTCTTGCATAGTAAAAGTAGCAGTCTTTCCGATATGGTTTTGGAGAGAGTACTTTTTATTCTTTTTGTTAAAAAGTTAAAAATGTTCCTCCAAAACTATATGCTTGTCTGTGTACAAATGGGTTAACAACTCCTTTCTGGGGATTATAAGTGGAAAAAGCAAAGATGGAACTTAGAAGCACTGTTGGAAAGCTTTTTCACTTGAAATAGATAGCTCATCACCGGTGATAGTGGTTTAATCTGAAATGCATAAAAATAAACTGGACAAAATGGTAGAATTATGTTGTAAAGCTAATTATACTGCAGTAACATGGGAACAGAATGGAAGACCTGGAAGATTAAACGGTTATCTGTGAGTAACACTAGGGCATTTTTGGTCGGTACTGAAATTAGTAAAAATACATACATGTAATTCCCATTTCACAAAGCTGAAATGCATGCACAAATACTGAATTTAGAGACTTACAAATCATAGGAAGTATTGGATCATGATACTATGTGAAGGAGGTGGAGAGAGCAGAATGTTCTCCCTTCTTTGTTATTTCATCCTAGAGATTCAAAGTGACTGTGTGTGTTAGAAAACACTCTATGTGATACCATGCAGAACTCAAAACTGGTGTGCACTAGGAGCTGTCACCAAGCCTGAGTACTTGACCCTAGTCTCCCTGACGACACTGAAATAGTCCAAGAACTTCCTATTGGAACCCCAAATTTCTTTTGCAACATTCTGCCTACTGTTCATTATGATGAACGTCCATGAGAAACTAATCCAGGATGTGGCACTTATGCATTTAGTGCTACTGAAATTGGGCTGTCAGTTAAAATGTTGATGACCCACCAAGCATTGAAATGAGGCTGATGATGCATAAAATGGTGGCATGTTTATTTCAATGCTTAGCTGATGATGCACTATTTATTTTAAGACTATTGAACTGTGTAGTAGTAATAAGATTTTGAAAGGCAGTTACGAAATATCCTGATTGTGCATCTAGCCACAGCTAGGCATGAATCTGAAACTCTGGAACCAAATACTGTTGGATCTCAGTACGTTTAGTGTCTCAACCCAAACCCAACTTCTAAATGCAATACTTGGAAACATGTTATTATGTGAAGACACATATTTAATTGCATAGAATATTCCATGATGAAGCATCTTGGTTTGGACTCCAAGATACAAACTCGCACGGAGTTGCTGCTAACCAGAGGACAGTGCTTTGAGGGTAGTGGGCGCCCATGAAGGGTGCGAGGGAGAGATGGAAGTAGCAAGTGTCCCTTGGGGCAGCAGGTGTCAGGCCAAGCGGCTGCTCTTGGCTCCCACCTCCTGCGGGCGAGGCGGCAGCGCGCTCTGCGGGTCAGCTCCCTTCTGCTTTGGGTTTCTGCTTGCTTGAGGATGCCCGTGCTGGAGCTGGCCACTCCACACGTAGCTAGTGGGGATCTTCCCAGACATGGGTAAGCTCCTGTTCAGCTCTCCATTAAGATCAATAAACCAAATGCCATTTTTTATCACTGCTTAGTTACAGGATTCCTATTGCTTAGAAGTTCCAGGCAATTGGATTCATTCACAATTGAGCTTGCTGAAGTTTCTATGCCCCTTGGTGACCTTTAGAATAATTTAGTTAAAATGACCCCAAATATCTCAAGAAACTTGCCTCTCTAGGCTCAGCATGGATAATACTGTCCTCTGGGGCACAATTTGGGTAGTTGTGTGCCCTTTAAAGCATTTTGAAGCATGTGGAAATGCTAAGCTATCACAGAGGCCAAAAACAGAACTTAGGAATGAAAAATGTTCTGCAACCCATAATATTGCTCTAACAGAAATACCATAGTAACTATTGAAATATTTGGTGGTAACTGATGTAACAGCAGTCATTAATCTAACAAAGGAAAAGAGGGAAAATAGAAGGCGTGCTTTTAGCAAGCCCAAGTTGCATTGTGGCTGTATATTCTCCAAAGAGGTAGAAGATTCTATTTGTGTTTGCATTTATTTCAACAGGAGGGTACATGGATTATTTATTCACTGCATCTAGAGACAACCACCATTCATTTAAATGAGTTTGAGCAAACTTTATGTAGTGGCATTTAAGTAAATTACAGGCAATGTTTTTCAATTTGCATTTTAGAATTATTTGTGCCACCTGAAAGCATTTCAGTCCCTGATCTCAGCTCTTCTTGGTATTATTCATTGCTCCTCCTCTTGTTTCTGTGTCACATTTCATAAGCTGAGCGAGGTTGCTGTGTTTTTTGCTGACATGGATACTAAAGTGCCCTAATCTGCCCAAACTGCTCTACCGTTCTTGTAAGACTCTCTGAGTTTTGAAAGAATATCTCCCTGGCGGGGGATCACCTAGGGAAAAAACACTAAATTTTCTTAAATATCTGAATTTGATTTTTTTTTTTTAAATGAGAAGAGCGTGTTTGTGGAAATGCTAGTTGTAGATTCATCTGTAGGGCACAAATACGAATGTCTTCATATTCACCCCCCAACCTGCCTGATCATGCTATGCATTTAGTCCTGATCTTATAACCAGTTTCCAGTCAGGTGTTTCTCTGAGAGAAGAGAAAAATATCTGGCTGCTTTTAGGAGAAATCACTGAAAATAGCAATGTTGGCAACTTTGGGCACATTCTTTCATGAAGCATCTACATTTATCATTACATACATACCACATATCTGTTTATCATTACATACATATTACATATCTACATTTATTATTATTAAGCTGGTGCTTAATGGCCATCTTTAAACTGACTGAGAGAAGGCTCCAACACTGAGAGTTGTGAATAGTCAAAGAGCTACCTCAGTTTTGGTAGAAATGCAGCCATTTCTACCATTGATGTGACCACTGAGAGGGAAATGAATGCTGTGGTTTTGGATGTTTGGGTGCATTTTATTCCTGTTGCTTCAGTCATCAGGCTACTTCGTCAGTGAGAGGCTACAGTAGAAACCAAACTGAAGAGCTTTGGTAAGGCACGAGTGGAGGGTAACAACAGAGAATGCAACTAAGGAAGAAGGGAACTGAAAGCAGGAACAGAAATTGCATGATGGTACCCCTTACAAATTGTCTCTTACAGAGCGTAGATATTTCTTTAGATATTGCCCTGTGAAGAGCTTAGTATTTATTGTTCCTTTTGGAATAAATAGTCATAATTAGGCCTTTAGCCAGTGATATAACCCCTTCTGATTTTACGTTGATATGAATACACAGTGATCCATTAAAAAATCAATCACAGTTTAATTATGATAAAAGTAGCAGTATATGTGCAAAGGGAATATGAACTCTGAATGGGGGAGTGTTTTGATGACATAGGTGTAGAAGTAAAGGATGGTAAAACTTACGACAGCTGATACTGTGGTATGAGTCTTCATTATTAATCCTCTGTTTTCATGGTTAATATGCAAGAGCATGTTATCAATGCATCCTTTAGGAACTGACAGACTTACTGTATCTAACTCTCTGCTTTAAGAAATATTTCATTTGGAGGCTTGTTTTTTTCATTATTTATTTAATTTAACGCAAGGTCTTAAAAAAAAATCTTATTTTTCCTGTAGGAGTTGATAGACTTCTGTGAGCTTCTCTCATGAGACGCCTTTCCTTGCAGAGATCAAAGTACGATACCATTTCCTTCATATTTGTGGGTCATGATAGTATATCGTGTATGTTATTTCAATGACTGATTCGAAATCAATTACATGAAAGTATAAATTACTTTTTAAGTAGATCACGCTCAAAAAGTGGAAGATACTCTATTGAGAACATCTTTCCAACCTGCTGCTTGGGGCTTAGTAGCTCAAGCTCTCCTAACCCAAAGCTTTAGTACCACATGTTGTAACATTATCAACCGTGCTGAATTGCAGCTCCTGAACTGTCAGAAATCCCATACATTAAAGAGAAACCAACAGATGGCATTCTATAAACCCCTTGTTTCATTGTTCTATAAATAGAGATTTATCAAATACATAATGAGCACCCAGCAAGAATAATATTCCTTCTCTGTTAACTCCATTTATTAATCACAAGGAAGCGACTAATACCTTTTTTGCCCCTTAGTGGTAATTCTGTTTGTAATGTACACAGCATTATTATTGGAAGGCTGTATTCATTTGTGAGTTAATATTTGAAGTTAGATGCTGAGGAATGCAAATGAAACTCAGTTTTTTTTACCTTTTGCTAGTCATATTCCTATAATATGCATATCCTGCTATTATGATTATATTGTAGTTTACAGTAAGGATGGATTTTAAACAGTCGGAAATCAGATTTTCTAGGTGGGAGGGTGGTAACTGGCAATTAAGTTTAACATAAATTTTAGTTTAAATGAAGTGAAAGAAATGACTTTTAAAATAATAATAATGCCACGTAGACAGAAATTGCTTATGGATGGTGTAACCAACTGCACAGGAGAAATGTCAAAAGATGGTTATGGGAGCATTTGGAACATAGAAATATCAATCTAAATGGGTATTAAATAAAAATCTCCCATTTTATTATGATACTACCTTAAGACTATTACCGTATATCCTGTCATTATAAGACATTTTCTGTTGCAAAGTTACTTTGCCTTCTATCACATAACTCCCTTAAGGTTATTTATTGTTTTTATGTAGAAGTAAAGTAATGGGCTGCTTTTAGTCATGTAAGAAGTAATGAGCTAAACTATCCCACTAGAAGAAAATAGAATGATAAATCAAAAGCCTGCTTTGGAGCAGAGCAGATACTGAAGAGAAAAGGATCATTACTGTTTGGTAAAACTCCTTCCTTTGTGCATTTGAAGTCTTATTGGCTACTTCAGGCCTTTGTCGGGGTACATCCGTGTAGAGATTTTGGTTTTGTATCAGTAATTCAGTAATTTTCTTCACTGTGAGGGTGACAGAGCACTGGAACAGGCTGCCCAGAGAGGTTGTGGAGTCTCCTTCTTTGGAGATCT
>JAVCKT010001130.1:0-11994 GCA_032273925.1 Rhynchotus rufescens | reverse complement strand
CGCCCGAAAGTATGCGCAGGGCGGCCCGAGCCCCCGGGTCAAGCTTCACGTTCTGGCGGCTTCATGTCGCCGCTTTCTCCTGGTCTCCTCGGTCGCCGTAATGCTGATGAAGTAGCAGCTTATTTTTAAGGAAAGTCTTGCAGAAGTGCAGTTATGTCTGCTATCCTCAGGATATTTGTTGTTCAGTGTCTGTAAATTGCTTAGTATTTAGCTAATAAACTCAGCATCCATTAGTCTAACTGCTGTCACTAGGAAAGAAAATCACACTGGAGTTTCTGCTGCTCTCTTTAAACAGTATTGAGCATCAGTGTCATATGAGTGGGAGGTCATTCAGCAGCCTCTGATTGTGAGTTTGACAGCCAGGATATGACCTTTCCATTTGCAAAGGTGAAAAAGAATAACACAAATTTTGCATTTGCCTATGCCTTGCTCTAAATATTGTCTACCTTCGGATGTATAATAACACCTATTAGGCTTTTATTTCCTTTATCTCTTTCTTTTTGCTCTCTGTTTGAGAGGCACTGTATCAGCTTCCTCAGCCATACTCTTCATCTCCCGTCCCAAAGGATTCCTCTTTTCCTTATGAGCAAAACTGACTAACAAGTACCCCTTCATCTACATCTGCAGTACAGTCTTCTTCGTAGGTAAAGGTAGAATGATTTCACGACAAATGTAGACAGTGTTTAGAAAATAAAATCCTTGATAATCCTATATTTGCTTTCAGAAGAAATTAAGGAAACAATATAATTACTCATTTTTTTAAAAAATTTGTTCTGGAGAACATTTAAAAATATATGGAATCTTTAGAGAACAGATATATCCAAGGACAGGAGTATTTTGTTTGTTGAAATATTGAACATTTGGATTAAGTTGCTTTGCTGATCATTGTACCTCGTCCCTTCTGAGAAGGAGGATCCTCAGGCGTGACATCAGCAATACTATTTTTCCTCTACATCTTTGTGGTTTGTGGCATTTTCCCTTGCAAGTATTGAGCAGATCTAACTTACCTGTGAGACTAATCTTTGAGTCTTAACTTGGAAAGTTTATTCACTAAGAGACAGTTTTAAATAGGTGCATCCAAATAAATAAATAGGAATTAGACATAGAGTGTCTTTTGAAAATGCAATTGAATGCCTTGAGTTGTAACTCAAGACACTAAAATGCCTTTAAAAGCTTGGCCCGATGTTTGTCAGGCTCTTTATAAACTGCTTTGTAACCCTTCATGTTAAGTACACAATGTAAGCAGACCTTGCCTGTGTTTAGTCTTTGTTACATAGGCCTGGAGTGCCACTATATTTGGGAAGGTTCCTCTTTTTATGTTTGGTTTCTTAAGCCTCATTTAAATCCTTGCTTAAAATACCTGCTCTGGTCAAGCCACTAGGGTTATTCCAGTCACCTAAGTAATGGTGCTGGGTAGATATATTAATACATATTAAAAGAAATCTCCTGGTGCAAGGGTCTCTGGTTATTCTCAGCATTTTACACACAGTGTTATTTCTCAGTGTTAGACTGAAAATTCTGCAGGATTTTCTAAATTATTCAGGGCTAAGCACACGTTCGTTTATCAGAAACTAATAATAATTGTATAGCTTTTTGTAATTTTGCATGCTATTACATCTGCAACAGAAAATGTATATTGTGTTTAGGATTTCAGTGCAGGTGCCATCCTTTTAGAAGTGAGATTGTGCTACCCTTCCTTCCTAGACCTCGGAAAGAGAGGACTGTAGCAAGCCAGGATCTGAGAGGTAGGGCCAGCTGTCCAGAACACAGTGTACTGTGGTAAGAACAAATGAAAGAATTCTCCCAGATGTCCCAACAGGAACCCAGAATTACTCAAGGTCTGTTAACAATGGGACTATGTGAGTCATCTCAAACCTAGAGCTGGAAAGAAAAATCTTTGAGGGTTGAAGGCAGGTTAGGGGGTACTTATTTACAGGATGAAATACCCAGCTCTTTGTTGAATTATGTCAGTAGTTTAAAGAATAATTACCTACTCCCTTCTTTGTACTCATTCCAACCTTGGAATGGAAAAAAAATAGCTTCAATCCTAACATTTTTTTGTGTGTGTTGGAAAGGATGAAATCACCTTTTTGGTATGTGGCTTTGTCCAGAGGGAGTGGGTAGCTAAACAGGTCCCTTCTTTATTTTATTTGGTTCCTTTCTCCCCGCCTCACTCAATGGCCAGCTGAGCAGTGGGGCAGCGCACTTAGGTCTCTGGGTAGTCTCCTGATTCTTGGTTAACACAGGCCATAGCTCGTGCTCCTTTACTTACTTACCTTTCATTCTCACTTTTTCTAAGAGAAATCAAAATAGAGTAACATTGGTTTGAGGCAGAGGTACCCAAAATGCTGGAAGGACTTTACCTTCTGTTGAAACATGTTCTGAATGTTGCTAGTCCTTATATTATCTATATGTTCTTTCCTAGATGCTGAAGGGGAGTCGCTCCAGTCACTGTTTTCAGAATGGGATAATCCTGTTTTTGTTCGCTGCCCAGAGGCGAGTATCATCTTGCGTCTAATGCTAAAATAGAAGTCATTTTATCCTCCTGGTGTTTTCTGACATGGGGGCCAAAATTGCAGATATTGGAACTATTACATTTAATTTATTCAGCTAAATATTGCACTCTAGACTTGGCAGATAGATCACTTATAGATTGCTTATAGATAAGTCATTCTTGTGGATTCATTCAAATTCAGAGGGAAAAAAAAGTATTTGGATAATTGTGTGTCTTAAGTTGTTTGAAAAGCAAAATATTATTGTAAACTGCCTTTCCCTCAGTAGAAATGGTCATCTTAAAATAAAATGCTATCTGATGGCAAAATTGTAAGGTAGTGCCTGCCTTCTTCGTGGAAAAACAACCCCTCTTTCTTCTGTGGAATCCAGTGGGTCTTGAAACTGTCTTTTACTGTGGTTGTTTTTATAGCCTGGCAAGATTATAGCATGTGAGAAGGGAACAATGTTGGAGCTTTTAGAAAGACTTCCTTTGTTGTCACGAGGTAGCTTTATCTTTCACCATCATGGTGTGTGTGTGTGTGTGTGTAAACATGCCTATGTAACCATTTCCACCTGCAAACAATAGAGCCAGAGCTGCAAAGCACCTGCTGGCGCGTGCCTGGAAAGGAGCAACCCCGGCCAGTTATTACAGAAACAGGTACTCTGGGTCCTTGCAGATAATGCATCCTATATAGCGCAACTCACCCAGGGTCTGCACAGCCTGATAGTGAACTTGTGATTGTCTGATAGATTCTTGAAATTAGCAGGATAGGATATAGCTAGCGTGTGATATCCAAATGGGAAAGTATACAGGGATGAAAGTAGAGTATTTA
This sequence comes from Rhynchotus rufescens, assembly GCA_032273925.1. Classification (NCBI taxonomy): domain Eukaryota; kingdom Metazoa; phylum Chordata; class Aves; order Tinamiformes; family Tinamidae; genus Rhynchotus; species Rhynchotus rufescens. The sequence continues at coordinate 8,668 of JAVCKT010001130.1, read as the reverse complement.
TCAGACAGTGTCTATGCGTTGTGTTATTCTTGCTTGAGAGCTCTGTTTATCAAAACACAAGGAGAGCTATTTCCAGAATGGTTTTACTTAGAAGTATTTTTTTTTTGTTGTCCTATTCTCCATTGAATACTTAATTCTATTTGATTCTATAAATTATTCATCTAATTCTGTGGGTTTTTGTTTTGTTTTGTTTGTTCTGTTTTTCAGATTGCTGTTGATGTGACCAGCGGTCAGGCTGAGAATCTGGCTGTGAAAATTCATAATATCTTGTATCCTTATCGTTTCACCAAAGATATGATTCATTCAATGCAGGTACCATACAGGCTTTCATCCCCAAATTCTCACTCAGCAAATGAGTTTGCTGATTATTTCTGCTTTGTAGGAAAGAGGTATCCAGGGAGATTATTCATAACCTTAATTTTCACAGGTTCAGATAGATTTTTTTTTTTTTGATTAGTACAAGACACTAGACATATATATCAAGCCAGATCTTAGTATCTTTTAGTGGATAAACAAATATCTGTCTATTAGATACTCAAAATGTACTTCATTGCCCAGTATTCTGTCTATAGCTCTGGTTGTTTTCTGATGCTTCCAGGGAAGGTAGAAACAACTGTCAGAGGCAGATATTATATAAAATAAATAAATAAAAGGAAGAAATTGCTTCTTGCTTCCTGTGGTAGTCAGCAGAAGTCATGAACCATGGGTTTAGTTAAACGCAGCATAAACACAAGGCAAATTAAAGGGTTATTTTTGCATTTTTTCTTTCGATGATAACAGCAAATCAAATACTCAGAGCTATTGCTCACTGCTTTAGTTCCTAAATCAATTAGCTTCCTACAATACCATTTAGTCCATTCTGTGAATTTCTGGCTCCATCTTAGAACAAAGTAAAGTTCCTGCCCTTACAAGTCTGTTTGAAAAATTTATCCATAATAATTTTCTTGGCCACTTTGAGACATTCTCTTAGTTCCAGATTATGACCAATTTATGGTCACTTGATCTTTATCCAGTATACTCTAGCTTTAATAACTGTCCCTATTCCACATTTACTCCAATGTATTTATAAAGAATCATTATTATTAGTCTTATTTATTATTAGTCCTAATTTTGCTAGACTGGATTATTTAATCATTTCTGATAATATGTTATTTTCACTTCTCTAATGATCCTAGTAGCTCTTCTCTGTGATTTATCCACTTTGATCATCTTCTGATGTTCAATTAAATTTTAAAGTTGTTTTACCACTGAGTACTGATTGTTCTAAATATCTTACAGGTTCTTCAGCAAGTGGACAATAAATTTATTGCTTGTTTAATCAACACTAGGAATAAAATGGATAAAAAAACAGGTAAAACTACTTATTAATTATTAATTAATTATTAAATTGTGGAAACTCTCAATGGCCATTTCACTGGAGAGTGAGAAGTGTCCTGCTTGTATTATCTTCATGCCGTAGGCTAATATTGTGTGTAGAGGGAAAAATGTTAGCCTTCACTTGAGATTTCCTGAATATTCTTTTTCGTTACTTTGGACACTGTTGAATGTTCCTACTGCCTTCAGATTAGTGTTATAAAAATAGATTATATGCAAATTACTGACATCTCCAGATTGTGTTCACAGTGCCTGGACACTGACATTACTGAAGCTTGCTGGAGCTGTATTAAAGAAAAAAAAAAGCCTTTAAGATCAGTAGTTTCATAATGTTTTAAAGTCTATATTAAGCAGAATAATTGGTCAGTGACCTCAGTTCTTATTCTTGAGTTAGATGGAGAGGTCATTAGGCAGAATGTTCATACTCACGTGATTGCCCTTAATTTAAATGCCCCATTTAGATCACGGAATTGTAGTTCAGTAGTGACTTTATGTTCTGCTAACACAGCCGCCTCTTCCCTTCATTTCTGAAAAACTGGCTGATTGTTACCTTCTAAATGTGACCTATGGGGAGGGATAATACTTTACAGCCTGCACAGCTGTGTGCTGTAAAGCTGATTATTTCTAGTGTCTTCTGGTACATTTTCAGGTGGAAACCTCTTGGTTTTGGTGGATCAACATGCAGCTCATGAACGAATCCGCCTGGAGCAGCTTATTGCAGGTGGGAATTCTGCTGGCCTTAGGAAAGATATCAGTGCTCAGCAAAGTGCAAACAAGGCCTATGATATAAAGGAAGCTGGCTAACTAACTTAAAACAAGGATGAATCTGGGATGAATGGAACAAGCAGGAACTTTGCTTGACATCTCTTTTTTTTTTTTTCCTCTGATCCCTGGGAGAGGTCAGGCATTCAGTATTTGTAGCAGTTAAGAGTATTGGCAGTGAATATTGTGACAGTGTTTCCAGAAATCCTTACCCACAGAATTATCAAACTAAAATAGTCCTGACGTAAGGAGAAAGCGAGAAGACTGATAGCAAAAATAATGGATAGGAAATAGAGCAATATCACTAAGATTAGGGGGATATGCTATGAGGAGAGAAAGATGGGATGAATCTACACAGGATGAACAGTAAAGTAGGTAGTTTATTTGGTTCCTTTTTAGCTGAATACCATGCTTAAAGCCTACATTTTCCACATTCTGAAACTATTTGCAGAGGGATAATGGTCATTAGCCACTGGTTTCAGTGTTAAAAAGCACAATAGCCATCCATCAAGCACTTGAAAATCATTGACCTTCCCTTTCATCAACAAATACCCCACTGTCCCTGCAAGGAGGATTCTAGGAACTCTTCTCCTCTTGCCCAGGTACTGAAAATAGTTAAAAACTGAAGGGAGAATTGCTTAATGGATATTATTGTAATGCCATTCATATCACATTATTTTGTGGAAAAATGGCTGTCTGTGAGTTAACCTAAAAATACCAGTAGTCTTTTGCTATTTAGGGTGACTCTTTTTTGGAACTGGTGGGAAAAAAACAAAGTGGCATTAACCAGGCCCTCCCCAGAGACTACATGTCTGGTCTGTGACATTCCCAGTCCTCCACAAGTTCCAGGAGAAAGAATTCTGTGGTCACTTTTCAATCCAAACAGGGGATTATGTGTCAAACCATAGGGTCATTAAGGGTAATGTCTGCACGACTCTTCTAAGAGGGATATTTGTAACTGTTTCATTCATAGATTCCTATGAGAAGGAGGCTGCCACATGTGGCAAGAGGAAAATAATGTCCTCCTCCATCTGTCCCCCTTTGGAGATTGAAGTAACAGAGGAACAAAGAAGATTGTTACGGTTAGTAATGGTGAATAATCTCCAGTCTCTTGGAGAAGGTTCCGTTGACCGGGAAGATCTCTCTCTATTGCTAAGTTACCACAGCTATTAGCTTTTTCCTGAGCAGAGACCCTGTGGCTGTAACTACACTCTGTAAAATAGGTTGCTTTTTAGGCACATCATTACAATAGGTCAAGACAACAAGTGGTGCGGCAGCTCCGTGTCACTGCATTATGCCCTGATTTCCCTGGGAAGAAAATTGGGAAGCATGGGCCTCAAGAGTGCCACAGCAGTCTCCGGCTGATGTTACTGCCCGAGGACCAGGACTGGAGTGCACTGCTTGGAGGGCAGATCCAGACCCTCAAGTTGTTGCAGGACTTTTCGGACAACAACTTGACAGATATTATCTGAGAAGGATAGAGAATAGAAAGTTTGCATTGTAGATCCTTTAAAAAGGCATTCCTTAATCCTAGATGTCCACACACAGTAACTAGGGAACACTGTTTTCCCAAATGTTTCTTAATGGTGGACTAGCTACATTAGAAATTTTACTTTTTGTACAAGAATTTAGATCAACCTTTGTTGTGTGTGTTTGTGTGGTTTGCTAAAGAACTACTGGGCATTAAGCAAAGATACTTGTTTTTCAGAAACCTGTGTCTGCCCCCTGCCACCTGCATTTGTGTTTTTCCCTGCATTATTCCTCATGATCAGAAGAAGTTCTCCATTAACACTCACAGGACTACCTCATTTCTAGTTTCTCTTTAGAAGTCCTCTTTTCTGTGACACCTATGGCAAACTCAACAGATTTAAAATGACTTCTCATTAAGATCACTGCCTATTTTAGGGATATACATTTTTGGGGGGTTTTGGGGCCTACCGGTCCCTTTTTGGGTGTGTTACAATTGTAAGAGTATCACTGTTGTATCCATTTCGTAATTCTTTAGTGTGACATTCACCAATACCAAAAACTGCGAAGGAAAGTGTAGGATACTTGTAATGTAGCACCTTTTTTTTTTTTCCTTTGCCTTTGAATGTCTTTGATTTGTTTTTATCTATTTTTGAGATTGGGTGGCTGAAACAGAATATCATATACCAAGTGAGAGAATCTCATTGATTTATACAGTAGCTTTACAGTTGTTTCTAAATTTAGGAATGTTCTCACCATTTCTACACCTAGTATTTTTTCACTGCAGTTACTTGCTGAGACAGTGTTTGAAAGAACTGTCATGACAACAAAACACAGGGATAGTTTTGAGTTTGTGACTTTACATTAAGCAGCACATCATGTACCAAAATGTACAAATAGATCAATTTATTTCTTCTAATAAGCTTTGATTTGCCTTTAGGAGCAGTAAATTTCATATTCTGCCCATTTTTAATAATACTTTTTTTTTTATTCGTTATACTGACTTAATTCTTCACTTTCTACTTTTGTTACTTCTGAGTAAGTTTAACATGTTTTTTTAGTTTCAACTAACCTAAATAATTCTATGTTTTGTACAATTTTGGTTGCCTTACTGTCGTCCTTCTTTCCCACATCATTAGTAAACAATTTTGAGGATACAGAGCTGGACTTACGTTGAAGACTGACCATCTATTGCCAGTGTACTCTCTGTTTCTGTCTTGTCTCTAGCTTATGACAAATTTCTCTGTCCATGACAACTATTTACATTTCCAGTCACTTTTATGAGGCTGCATCAAAGGCTTTTTGAAAGCTGAAATAATTCCGTGAGTTCCTTTTCTAAAACAACTATTTCACAAAAAAAAAAAAAAAAAAAGTAGGCATGACTACACGACTTTGATGGACGATGGCTAAACTAGTCAGCGCAGTGGGGAGCCCACTTAGTGTTTTATCATTACCACTTAATTGATTCAAACAATTTCTTGGTATTTGCACATACTGATGCTAGCACAGACTCCTTGCTTGTTCTTCTCTTGACAATCCTTACTAAAGTGTTCCTAATTAGAAGCATTGTTTAAGACTGAAAAATATTGTTATTCTTTCTCGAAGAACAAGACTATTCTGTGCTGAAGGCTGATGTAATGAAACAATTCAACTTTCCTGAAAAACCTTTCTCTTCAATGTGTTTACTTTTTAATAGTTCAGTTGGCCCTCTGATTCACCTGCCACTCTCTTGGTTCTGGTGTTTGTTTTGGATATTGGACTGTTTGTCCAACTAATTGCTGCTGAGTTTACTAAGCATTGTAGATTATGCCCTGTTTTGTTTTCTCTTGGGAACTTGATTTCCTTTTTTTTTTTTTTTTCTTTTTCTTGGAAAATTACCTCAGTGACTTCAATAGCTCCGTGGATTCTGTCATGTAACTCATTTTTTTTTCTGCTTTTCTCCTCTCTTTGTCCTCTCTTGCCTAAGACTATACATGTCTCCTTTGCTTTTGTTAGGATTACACAAGTCACCTCCATGTGGAGCTTAAGTTTATTATCCTCAATAATGGATTTTCATTTTTCAAAACTAGATTCTTTTTTTTTGTTACAGTAATCTCTTTTCTAAAAACAAATTTTCCCTGTCCTTTTTTGAGTGAATCTTTCCTAAGTTAAAATAAACTACATATTATTAGAGTTGTTATCTACTATTGTTGATGATGATAGCTGGCAACTCCTTCTCTTTCATTTTGATGACAAGTTTCCATCTTACTCTCGTGTCCAGTTCTTGTATTTTTCCATCTGCAGGATAAAATATGTCTCATTGATTAGAGGTTGTTCTTTTCTGCACTCTCCTTGCTTTAAGTCCCTTTATCAGCATAAATCTCTTACAGTATTTTTTCTGTTATAAGCATTTGCTATTATTTCTCAATTGGAGTGACAAACTTTAGGTTAGACTTAAAGGAGCCTTATCCCATAGAATTGTATTAGATGGAGTATGTGTTCATATGCAATATTTCAGCAAAGTTTACAGGATCCAGACACCTTTTGTATCCTCAGCAAAAAAAGATAAATTTAAATATAAAGCTTCTCTTGGCATAATAAATGAAATGTTAAGCCTTGTAGTATGCAATATACATGGTGGATTGGAGCAAAAAATGTAGGTGAATGTAGGCTGAAAAGGCCACAATACTTGGAATCTCACAAGGCATTGATGTGGAGTGTTGCAGGAGGAAACATACAGAGACTGCAGAAATATTTTGCCAGGAGATAGCCATGTAGAGATAGGTGGCCTCATGTCTTATATCTTTTCTTTTTGTTTTAACAGATGCTGCCACAAAAACTTGGAGGATTTAGGCCTTGAATTATCATTTCCTGAGACCAACCACTCCTTGATTCTTGTGGGGAAGGTGCCGCTGTGTTTTATAGAAAGAGAGGCCAATGAGTTACGACGGAAAAGACAGCCCGTCGCTAAGAGCATTGTGCAGGTCAGTGTTGTTTTATGAGAGAGACAAAGAAGTCTCTCTCCAGGCATGGATGCCATCCCCATTAATAGCAAAATATATCTCTGCCAAAACCCACATAACTTAAACCTCCTAACTAGAAAATAAATGACTGGAGTCCATTGCAGACATGGAGCAGGGCGTAGGGAGGCACAGCGCAGATGTTTTTATCAATTCACTGCTCATCTTTCCTGAATGCTTGGACCAACAATAAAATAGTATTGCTGATGTGCTAATATTATTGATTAGGGCTGTTTTTGGTGAAATATCTACATGTACAGTTCAGGTTTCCAAAAGCTGCTCTTCCCTTCACTGGTTGCTTTCTCTAACTGCTTTAAGGGCTCTTCCTTAAAACTAGCTTCTGAAGTACTAGATGCAGCCACTAGGCTGAGCCACTGTGAATCAGGCCTGTCTTGCCGTAGGTCTCTTCTGATAGAAAGCATTTTACTCAGTTTATAGGTAACAAACAGATGCAGAGAGAAATCAAGTGATTTGCCTAGAGTCAAGCAAGATGCTTGTGAGAGGGCAGAACTGCCCGTCTTCCACAATTCGTGAAAGAGTCACTGTGGGGTCAATGTGCAGCTACTGCTCTATCCATCCTGTGGAATATCCGGCATTTACACAATAAATATACACAGATGTGCACAAAGAAGTGTCTTGGGGGAAGGAATGGGTGAGAACAGCAATTGATTATTTTGCCTTTTGCTTTCCAGGAGTTTATTCAAGAACAAGTTGAGGTGAGTTGCTGTCCGCTTCTAAAATTGCCTGAAGTAATGGAGAGCCCAGTGCATGAGCCAGGAGGTAACTGTGGTGGTAACCATCAGACTTCAACAGTTAAGAGATGTGGGCTACATAATCTAGCTTGTCCTCATTTTTTAGCTCCTGTAGTGTTACAGTTTTTTTCTTTTTTCACATTAAATGGAAACTAAGATCATATTTTCTTGCTACTTTTAGCTAGTGCAGACCACAGGAGGAGCACGAGGGACACTGCCTCTAACATTTCTGAAGGTGTTAGCTTCCCAAGCGTGTCATGGTAGGGAATGTTTTGTTTTTCTTCCCTTTTTTTTTTTTTTTAAAAAAAAAGTCTCTATACAATATGCCACTTGGGGCAGCAGTTTCAGAATGTGCTTGCAGCTATTCCAGGATTACAGACTGTGTGTTTTTCGTAGGCATGTGGAGAAAGTGGTCATTTGCTGGACAGCGCTGTAAGGGACAATCAACACTGCATTGATTTGTTCCTGTATGGGTCCAGTTTGATTCCTACCCACACTTTAAGCACTGACAGAATACAGCTCTGAAATGCACTCTTCCATGTAAACCACTCAAATTACAGTTCTGTGAAGGAGCAGAAGGAGGTGCTAGGACCTGTTTGAAAACAAGCCGAGAAGATTTTAAAACATCTTCTCCAAAACATTTAAAAAAATTATCTAAGTACCAAAAGTGCTGATGTGAAAGACTGGTTTAAGTGTTTCGCTGACCTTGACAGCATTTCTGGATATCTTGCTGTAGGAATTAATGTGTCTTCCAAAGATCGATGGTTTCCCTAAACCTCAAAATAAGCAAGTCTTACAGGTGCAGACTGCAGGAGCACTAGCATTTTTCTGTGCCATATATTGTATTGTAGTCATATTACAAGCTCATACTGAAAGGGAAACATGACCCCAAAGCATTTGTTTTCGTGAACTATCACTGCCTTCTACAAATGGCAGATGGTATCACAGAACGCTTAAGGTTGGAAGGGACCTTTGGACATTGTCTAGTCCAACCCCTCTGCTCATGCAGGGTCACCTAGACCACGTGGCACAGGGCTGCGTCCAAGCAGGTTTTAAACATCTCCAAAGAAGGAGACTCCACAACCTCTCTGGGCAGCCCGTTCCAGTGCTCTGTCACCCTCACTGTTAATAAATGTTTTCTTAAGCTCCTGCAAAACTTCTGATGCTTCAGTTTGAAGCCATTTCCTCTAGTCTTGTTTCTGTCCACCACTGAAAAGAGGCCGGCCCCTCCTCCTCCCTGCCTCCCTTGAGGTATTTATAGACACTGATCAGGTCCCCCCTCAGCCTTCTCTTCTCCAGGCTGAACAGGCCCAG
>JAVCKT010001123.1:0-10772 GCA_032273925.1 Rhynchotus rufescens | reverse complement strand
TTTTTTATGAAAGATGAGGCAGCAAGCACCAAATATCAATTTTTCCCTCATAGATTCTCATAATGTGAGTAATTTACTACAGGCCCTCACACACTTTTGTTTGGTGTTTTTTCTCTCTCCCTAACCTCAAAATAATATTCAGGGTTCACCACACTTCAGATCAATCAACATTTTGAAAGGTGGATTTCCTTAAATACTGGATTGAGGGGAAAGTGAATTTGTGCAAGGACACACATACCTTGAGATATATGAGTCAATCGGCTTAAAATGTTGTTTTGCCCTGACCTGACAAGGCTTGCTGTCTCTGGCAACGCATAATCTCTTTTAATATACTACCAGGAAGGTGATGGCTGGTTGAAAATGCATCGAAACTGCACTTTATCTTGAAGGCTGACACTTTAATAGAAAGGGTAGCATCTCTTTGGGAACAGAGTTACAAGCAGATATTAATAAGGGTTAGTGTTGATTCAGGGGAGAAAATGGATAGGGAAAGACTCTGAATCAACTTGTCGTAGGTTTTATGCCCAAGTTTAAAACATTACATGTCCAGGGTTTTAAAGCTTCTTCAAACAGACATTCCCAGTGGAGTTACCTGAGAAAGTCATAAGGTTTTGTCCTGTACATCAATATGTTTTCATAAAAGTGTGCATCTCTCATTCATCCCCGTCACTATGATTTAAAGTTGTGCATTTAAGACTCAAGTAAGCTTCTTTGCAAACACTCTTGAGAATAGGATCAAAATGGGAAGAGATTACATGTAATCTAATTATGTTAGGTTCCATCTGAAATCCTTCAGTACAAAAATTAAAAGAATACAACACAGCTTTGTGATGTGCTATAGTCCATAGGAAAACTAAATGAGCATGTATAAATGAGGCAACATGGGCAAAAATGATCATATATTGAGAAAAATCTAAATCTGAGGTCTGGTTTGGAGGACTAAAGATGATTTATAAGATTTATAAGAACTTTCCCTGCTGTGTCATCAATTTCAACTTGTCTCCTATTATCTGTCACCAGTTGATAGGAAAAAGCTGGTGGTCAAATGGTATTTATTAAAACTCAGCACCAAATGTGACTTGTCTTGGCTGGAGCAGCACTGACACTAAAGATGAGTATCTGTTTGTGGGATAGACAGCGAATTTCTGTTGGTAAGTGGGCAGAACATTTACAACCAGCACTCATTTTGCATTGTTTTACAAGGAAATCCATAATAATAACAAGAGATAATTCTAATATTTTTTAACAGTCTTCTCAGAAAAGCTCCACAAATTAACGACATAACTTCAGCTGTAGGCTAAGGAAAGGTAATTTCAATGGGTCTAGTTATATTCCCATCCTCATGAGCAACAGGATGATCAAAACAGGATCCAGAAAATGGACTTCTTTCCCATCTTAAATTCAATCTATGAGCTTCAGAATTTTCTACAAAGTCTACTGAAGGAGGAGAAGGTTGGATTTCTGTTCAGATTTTTTGCTAATTCTAGAAAATGGCTCACGCTGCAAAATTGAGATCTGAATATTGCACAGAGCAGCAGGGTTTACATCCCAATTCACTGTAATAGCAAAGCAGTTTGTCAAGGCCCACATAGGTCTCACCAAGTCCAGAAGTTTGGGGATCTCTTGATCTGATCACAGAACAGCAGTGAGGGGATCCTAATCCTATGTGCCCTACAACTACAAGAAACAAATACACTTTAAACAATGAAGTTCTGTACCAGTTGTTGGCCAGAAGGTAATGTGAATTGTTAGAATTCATTAGCAAAACAGAGGAAGGAAGTGTTTTAAAGCAAGATTATATTATTTTCCTTAAGTTCTTATTATGAAATCTTCCTGAAGTCAACTTTTAAAATGTGTAAACTCTTCAAGAGGGAATGAATGGAATCAGGCAAACCGGAGACTTACTGGGGAGTAATTAAAAACACAGGAAATGTATGGCACACTGCTGAAATAAAGGAAAAAAAAATAGGTAATACATTAAAATATATGTTGTTTGTGTTCCCTTAATAAATATAGCTCGGGAAGCACTCAGAGTCTTTCCTCACACAGGAGAGAAGTAAGCCCAGAAGCTGAGAAAGGAGGTAAGTCAAGCAGCTGTGTATCCAGTACACAGCGGGAGCGCAAGGGTTAGCTGCTTAGTGCCCGTAAAATGCCTCGTGGAAGAGCCATGGAATAAAAGGCATTTTATTTTAACTGTCATTTAAGGAAGACAATACATTTGAAAACTATGAGAAAAAAAATGTGTCTTAAAAGTTCAGTCTAGTCAGATAGAATAGATGCTGTGTTTGTAACTCTGATTGTACACACAGATCATGGTCTGTATATGCTCTTTTCAGCCAAGGATTAAACCAGTAATTGAATTTTAATTAGAAGCCAGGGAGGTGACGGGAAATATGAGGTGCTGCTCCCACTTCAGGTGAGATAAAGGTGAAATGTGTATTTGGGAAAAAGCAGTGAATGGAGGTACTTCATAACACTGTCTCTCAAATAAAATTAGTTAGTACAAAGAGCTTAGAAATATTCTCTGATGGGGCCAGCATAGCCATTGTACCAGTTAATTAAATGACACAGAATTTGTCACTCTTCATCCAGGAATGAAAATCTGTCACCCAAGCTGCGTCAGCCTTTTTGTGATTTTGTTCTGGAACATCTGCCTTGAGATCCAAAGGCACAGTCACGTCAAGTGTCCTGCATCTGCTACCTCTCAGCTGCTTCCCCTTGGAGAAGGAATCTTGCAACTCCCCTTGTCCTACAGAAAGGGACTTTTCTTCTCCCTGTCCGAGTTTAAGAGAAAGGCTGGTAAGTGCAGTGTTGCTGGGCGAGATAGGGGCCACAGGTATCTGTGTAACCACCTTTTCTGTCACGTTGCTTCTCCAGAGTCTGCTGAGCTCAGTTCTGCAGCCATTCTTAGGCCTTCACCCATGGTAGAATTTGTTTCACTAAATCTTACATGTCTATAGTGTAGGTGCCTACAGGCAAGTCAGGTGTCTAGCCTCTTATTATAGTTGCTGAAGAGCTCGTCAAAGGAGTTTAAGGCATGAATCACCTCATTATAAAATAGACACTCATATTTAATCAGATTAATTACACCCTGAACTCCACTGACGATCTCCTCATACTCACTAAGTGCTTGTGCAGCTTGAGATGCCTAGTTTATAAATAGCTGTGATGGGATTTGCTTTGCAGGCTGAGACACCTAACAACATTTATTTTCAAGCACTGCCTCGATGCAAGTTAGGTATCTAAAGTTCTGCCTTTTCCCACTGTATGAAAGCAGTGGGGTTCTAACCAGTACTCTGAATTTTGAGAGCTGTTGAGTTAATCAAACGTAGGTGCCTCTCGTGACTCTAATGGGAGCTTTGACAACCAGCTCGCAAGTAAACACCTACGTACAGACACCTAAATTTAGGTGTCTTAATCTGTGAGTTGAGCCTAACCCGCACATTAGGTAAATGAATCTGTTCCCAGCCCACTTTGTAGAAACACAGGTTTGAAATCCAGCATCTGAATGACTTTGATGAACTAAATGGAGAGAACTGATGCATTTGGAAAATACACTCTGAGCAGCATGGAGAAATGAACATAAAGCCAGTGTAAAAAGCAAGTGAAAAAATGCCTTGTATGTGTGGTGTCTTCTCTTTAAATAAATACATACCTCCTACTCAGCTACTCACACACCAAAACAGATCTGCATTTACAGAAATAGGTGAGGATTAACTATTTTTGAGTACATAAAATACATTTTATGATCATTTGTCCTTACTGGGAAGAAAAAATTTACCTTGTATTGAAGTCTGATGTATGGCCAATACTTTAACAACTAGTCTTAATAATTCTTGGTATTTCTGCTGCAACTGAAATTCACAGATTTAGAGGTTTTAGTGTTTTCGGGTGATGACATTTTGTGCTCATGTAGGCCTTAGTAGTTGGCACTTAATGCACTATGAAACATACGCAGCACTGTGTTTTTGCCAAGAGTCTGTGTAACTAAACATGTTCAGTGCTAATTAAGGCGTTCTCGTGCAGCCATGATGGGTGTTAGACAAATACCTTGTAATCAGGCAACACTCCAGATCTGCTCCTCTGTTCATGCAGAATATTGCTGATAATTTCCCTTTACCCATCATATTATCATAGAAAACATATCTGGAAGGGACACTGAGGTGGACTCATGTACTGCATTCTCCTACCCCTAGCTGGGTCAGCCAACCTAGAGTTTGTAGTGCAGTACCTTTTAAAAATGCATTAAAATAACATCTCCTTCCTTAGTTTTACTTCCACCATCAAGCAATGTTTTCTTTTGTTTGAGGGGACAGGAGCTGTTTGGGTCCATGAAATTATATTAAAAAACAAACAAAACCTTTTGTTTTAGTGAGAATCTCGGACAGAATACAGCTACAAGGTGCATTCATGCAAAGAAAAGGGATGAGTTCTTCTGTCAAATCTTCCTCAGATGTCAAATTTGGGCTTAACTGAAAGAGGAGGAACAAGCTTGATGGTGCAGAGATGAGAACTACCTTGTCAAAAACCTGCCTCTCCCTACTGGGAGTTACAGACTCTTGATCCTAATAACAGGCTTCCAAAACTACTTCTGAGCAGTATCAAGTTATGCAGATGCGGTAACCTGCACAGGACCAAATGATCCTCTTGGATGCGTGTAAATCCATGGGTGTATAGTGGAGCAGGTTATGGCTCACAACGCATAGCTTCTCTCATGACTGACTCCCTACCATGGTCAATCAGGATGAAGCTGTTCAAGTAAATGGGGGTTCCTCAAGACAAATTCTAATCCCTGCTCTGGGAGACACAGGCAGATGGAAGGAACAAACAGGTAGCTCCATATGTTTCCTGAGAACTCCCCCGATGCAGGATAAACCCTAAGGTGGCACAGGGCTGCTGCAGTGAAGAAATAAGGAGAAATCTCTATATTTGTGTCACAGTGATCTGTGAGACCATGAGCAGACAGATTTAATTTAAAACAGCATTAAAGTTGTTCTTATTTAGCTCATGGACACCAGCTAAATTTAGTTTTAATTTCTAAATTTGAACTGGATTAGTATTTTCAACATGTTACTACAAACTTCTTTGCATGTGCAGTGCATGTTCCAACCCTTAGGTCTTCTTAGAAAGGAAGTTCAGAAAGAAAGAAAAAACAGGAGATGTCCTGGCTCACATCTGAAGTGAAGGTAGTCCCCACTTCTGGGGAAACCAGTTCTTGCATGGGGAAAAAACAACCACCCTGAGCGGCTGCCAAGACAGGAGAGCTGTGTTCCCAGAGCCACTTGTACAGTTTAGGCTTGACTTTTACCTGCATTCACAGTCGGTTTATTCCACCTCTTCCCTCAAAATCTCTTTATACCAGCCCCACTCCAGCCTTCATATCCTAATGCAATCCAAAACCTCTCTATTCCGTATCTCTTCCTTTCTCTTTTCTGTTTATATTCTTATAACTAGCCTCATACTAGCAAAATACTTTCACGTTTGCTGTCACGTTGCTGCTGACACTTTGCATGTATATATGAAGCTGCTTTTCTCTGGGAACTTTTCAAGCAGGGAGTCGTGTCTTGTAAGGAGAGAAATTCATATTTTCTCAATCCTGAGGCACTCATGTAATAAACATGATTCATCAGCCTAATGTCCCTGTAATTTCACTTCTACAGATTGATCTAGACCTAAATTACTATTAATGTGTAATGAAGAATAATAGTTACCTTCTACTCCCCAAAAGCTGGGAAATTACCTACTTAGGTTGCTTTGCAATTTTGGGAGCGCTGGGGAACAAAGGTACTGTTTGAATCTGGTTTGTACAGCTGGGGCTGTGAAACTGCCTGATGTTTATTGGTGCTCTATATCCAAAAAGTGAAAAGTACTTCATGAACTAGCTACTAGTTTCAGTGCTTGAAAAATATTGTACCAACTGCGGAAAGACTGTTGTTGAAAATGAGGTGCAGGTGAAATCAGGAGGGATCCTGCCATCAGCTTCAAATAAACCCAGAATTCAGCTGATTTGCAAAGTCAGGTGCCTTTATGGCCTCAGCAGTTCAAGTGAAACCTCATGCCACTGTCAACAGCTAAATTTGGTGTTTCTTGAAGAACATTGAAGAGCTTGAAAAACTTTGCAGCAGCAATTAATTCATATAAACAGCTTTGTTTTATCTCAGAAGTCCAAATACCCGCTGTTCATCTCCCTGAAGGTTCCTGCTGGGAACAGTGATGCCAGTTGAGGTGCCCATATTTCTAAGACAGAATGTGCCAAGAATCAGAGCTCCAAAATCATGCACTTAAACATACAATGAGAAGAAATGAAAAAAAAAAAGGGGAACTGAAATAAAGTACTAGCCAGAAATGGTCGTTTGCCCTCCTCCGGCATTGAGCACATGATGGAGAAATGCTGGTAGCCATGTTTTAAAATAGAAAATAAGGCATATATTAAACTACATTATTTTAAGCAAGCGTAGCCAAAACTTCATATTTTGCATACTGTACTGCTCTACTTGAACAAATAATATATCCAGATTTAGGTAAATTAATGTTAGTGAGATTAAGCAGGGTGCAATTCAGGGAAGCATTAGACTTCTTAAGTGATGAGAATAGAGAAATCTTTTTGCACATATTCTCTCCTCTGTCTTGCGAGGCCCAAGTCCATGCTGGTTGCACAAGTAGAATGAAAAAGAGGAAGTAAATTAGTCAATCAACTATTTAAAATAAATGGAGCTCTAAAAATTCACTAGTGTAATTAGTTCATTAAAATGTTCATTGATTATGGATAACACCATCACTGTGTTAAGAATCTTCCAGTATTAATAAGCTCAAATCTCAATAAAAATAATGATACAGTGATAAATAACACTGTAGTTTACTGTAGTGTTAATGCAATGCAAGAAAACGATAGCAGAATTTTACATGGAGGAGACGGTAGCCTTACTGGGAAGGTTGTTTAAGCCTGGTTTCCCCTGGAAATAAGATCCCAGTGTTTGTCCCTCACTGAGCTCCTTGCCAACATCACCTACATCTGACAGCGGGTTATGGTTCTCAAACATATCTACCCATCTTACAAACACTCCTGGCTGGAGAGAGAATAGACCCAAAAGTCTCCACCCGACCACCTTGACAGACCTGGGGTCTGCCAGACATCACCCTTCCCCAAACCATTCTTTTTCTTCAAAAACCAAGAAAATCCTAGATCATGATCCCTTTTCATCTGCAGGTTAATATTCTCCAAGTAGAAAACAATTTTCTTTGCTCATTATTTATGAATACTTCCTCTGCCTGGAAACAGGAACTACGAGCACTTTGACACAGAGAGTGACAGGATGTTTCTGCCCAGTATCAGACTGCAGCTTTCAATGAAGCCGTCACCTCTTCCTTATTGCCAACGCACTGCGAATTAAACACGTATGGCCTTGAAAAGGAAAACAGCGAAGCTGGCACTGATACAGCTCTTGCCTCCTTGTGCCCACAGCACTGCGAGCTGGTGCCCCCATCTCCCCTCTACCCTGTGCAGCGTGTGGGATTTGGGAGGGGAAAGGTTTGTGGAACAGAATAGCACTATTAGGGTGCTGTTAATCCTCCTGTGTCCCTATATAACTCATGCTGGTAAGATCCCTATATGCTTAGTGGCTGCTGCAATCTAAAGAAAATAAATGAATAATTTTGGCAGTTTTAATGGTACTGATGGTTTTTGTGAGATGAAAGGAAAAGGAATGAATTAGGCTGAGAATTAGCCAAAGAGCAGGAGGCAGATGAACTCGAGGGGTGCAGAAAACTGAACATATTTTGCTCTTTGGAAGAAGTTACTAGCAAAGGAGAAATGAGGTGGTAGTGAGAGTGATTTTGTGGTCAAGTTAATGAGGATAGAAATGACTTGGCACGAAGCCAAGCAAATGAAAGCAGATACTCCCCAGTATGGAGAATTTTTAGGCAAACTTTTGCTCTTGGCCCCCACTAGAGGCCATAATTTACCTCTTCTTTCATAGCAGTTGTTTTAGATGTAACTGTAGCAGAGATGCATGGACACTTGAAAGTGGATCCTGAGATCCAAAGCGGATGAGGAAGCTCAGAGGGTGCTGCTATTCCAAGCTTCCAGTAAGCTCCAAAAGTTCCCTGGGATGCAATCAGTATTTGTATCATGGGGGCAGCAGGGATTTCACACCATCTGCTAGAGGCATCTGACTGGTTTCCCTCTGTTCCCTGTATAATCAATAGAGAGAAACTAGCAGCCTTGGGAACAATTCAAACAGGCCTCTATTTTAGTGCACTTCTCTCCCTTAGTGAAATAGGGAACATTGGGAGATCAAGTATCTAAATTAGGAACATAACATTACATGCACATAGGGTAGGAATGAATACTCTTTTCTTCTCCAATTCTGTTATAGTGTCATATGTATATCATTGTTCTGATCATTGTCCACATCCTAAGACTCTTAAAATTGGAAAGTATATATTAAAAAAAAAACCCTAACAATGAAGCCAGGGAAATAGTACTCCTTTTAAACAAACGTTCCTTAACAGGAAGTGGGGACAATGATGGATGAAAACCCCACATTGGGAGAATAAGAGAAAAGCAGCAAATAAAGGATAGGGAGGGGTTCTGGTGACAGAAGGGTCCTGGTCTCCACGCTGAAGGGAAGTAGCACTCATTACGTGGAGAAGTGCTGCCACACAGCGACCGGGAAAAGGATTGGAGCGCCACGGCTGTAAGGACACTGGCAGCTTTGTCACAGCAATACAGGGCACGGCTTGTCTGGGGAGTCATAGCAATCATGTAGCTAAAAACGTCTTTGAATTGGAATAATCAATAAATAATATCACTTTCTCTTAGAGACTAAGCTTTTAGAACAAGCTGATCATTGTTTATCCTATAGCACATTCTGAATGACCGTAAAGAGGCCCCTCTTTTCTAAAGTAGCACTAATATGTGACACGTGCTTCTGTGACTCACGTAAACTGCTTCTTTTGCGCATGCAACAGCAGGGCCCTGCACTCTCCATCTCTGTACAGCTCCGGTGTAGTTCTGAGACGAGCGTGAGCGAAGTGTAATCTCCTAACGGAGACATCCCTATCACGTGTCTTTCTATTCTGTAAGAAAAAGCAATAAAACTAAAGGTTAGAAAAGCCCTTTTGATGCCTGCAATGCTGCTTCTGGTTGTTTCCAGCGCATGGAAATGTCAGCTCAGCCTAAGCACAAGGCTGCAAGCAAATGCTATAAAAAGGAAAGTCTGCCTGAAATTGGAAAGCTCTTTTCAACACTTGTCTCGGAGAAGACAGCAGCAGGTCTGCTTAATGCGAAGTGGAAACTGCAGCCAAAAGGAGGTCTGTAATGGGGGTGGGTGTGAAAGGAAACATGAGGCTGTCAATCAAAGTGCAAAAGAACAGAATTTTCAGGCAGCAGGAAACACTTTATATCAAAAACAAGCTATTTGGAGAAGATGGGGGGGGGAAAGAAATCTTTGGAGATGGTGAACGGGTTGCAAATCCAGGGCTGGGACATGCTTTGTGCTCTTGGGTGTTTGTGTATGGGCCTTTGCCATGCCAAGAAGTGACTTTGAAAATCACAGAATGGTTGGGGTTGGAAGGGACCTCATGAGATCATCTAGTTCAGTCTCTTGCTCCAGCAGGGACACCCAGAGCACGGGGCACAGGATTTGTGAAAAGCACTTGTGATGAGTTTATAAGGGTCTATTTTTCTCCTAAATGGCCATTATTTTGCTATCATATATTAAAAATGGCATTTGAAAGAACTTTTCGGTGTATGACCATAAAGCACAAAGAATCCTTAGAAAATTAAAATAGGAAAGTGGGAAAAGCCAAGACCAAGATCTCAGTGGCCCTCAACACTTACCGAATGCACATAAAAAATTATTTTTATTGCAGTAGACCCACAAAACAGTGAGCAGGCAGATCATTATTGCTTTAACAATATAAAAACAGTAAGCAAAAAGTGCATCACCACACAAAGCTTGTTACTATTTTATAAATAAATATACTAATAAGCATAAAATTGCAGTATTTTTTATGAGGCCGATGCTGAGAACTGAAAAGCTGCAATTACTACTACAGGCAGAAGAAACTGCGGAGGTTCAATGGTGAAAATCAGATCTACATTTGGACCTAGAAATACCTTGCAAGGCTACTGCCACACGCACAATATCAGGGAGAGAAGAAAGCAATAACACAGATTTGAATTTATGAATTTACAAATTCGTATTTGGCAGTAAATCCAGCTATCGATTTTGAGTTTGGGGGATTTTGTAGAAACACTGACAAGGAAAGGGGGCTACCTCCCCAGGTTCAGCCCTCGGGTATTTTAGCCCAGACATCGTATAATCCCTTCAAGAAGCTTCTTGAGCTCCAGCTTAAAATAGCCAGGTTTTATCCATGTGACTTTGGTCACAAGGAAGGCTTTTGCAATCTGACTGCTCTGATGGCTGCAATTCCGCCCCTTAATTTCTGCTCAAATAGGTTAACGGTCACTTTATACCCATTTGCTCTAGTGCCGGCATAGTTCTCCATCTTATACCTCATAAAACACGTTTCTTCTAGAGAGATCCAAACCCACCAGTACAACCAGCCACTGTACCAGGTGGGCTGTTCTGAGGAAAGCAAGGGAGTTTACTCCTGACTTTGTCAGTAAGGTGCAGGATTAGATGGCCGCTTCTTCCTGCAGCTTCAAAGCGGGAGCAATTAACACACATGGGGAGGCAGCAACAGCAGCGCCTTCCACCCCCTGAAGCACAAGATTCAGTGGTAAACACTGGAATGAACCTGTGTGT
>JAVCKT010001121.1:0-36980 GCA_032273925.1 Rhynchotus rufescens | reverse complement strand
GCCTCGCGACCTCCGGAGGGTCCTGCCAGCCCGGGCCGCGCCGCCAGCCCCACGGGCAGCGCCGCCGAGAGGGCCCGGGGCGCTCCCGCTGCTGCCTGGGCTGCCGCAGAGCGCCCGGTGCCCCCGGGGCTGAGGGTCCCGCGCACCCGGACTTCGGCTGCGCGGCCCCAGAGCCCCGGCCGGGCCCCCGCCGCGGGCACGGGAGACTGGCGAGCCTGGGGAGGCGCTTGGAGGGGAGGCTGAGGGCGCCGCTCTGCCCGGGGCCCACGGGTGCCCCCGGGGCCGCTGAACCCAGCGGCGGCGACGGGTCCCACGGGGGGCCTGGGGGTCCCCAGCGCGATGTGTCCCAACCAGTGCGGTGGCACTGAGAGTGTGGGGACGCGGGGGGAGGTGGAGCAGCGTGTGCTGGGACAAGGTAGAAATAAAGAGAATTTCTAGCCCTTGTTTCAGTTGCTTTGAGTGGATGTTGAGACCCAATTTGACATCTGTGTCTCCGCTAACAGGCGCCTCTGTATCCTGAAGGGGATTTACCCCCATGAGCCCAAGCATAAGAAGAAGGTGAACAAAGGCTCCACTGCAGCCAGGACTTTCTATCTCCTCAAAGACATCAAGTTTCTCCTTCATGAGCCCATTGTCAACAAGTTCCGGGAGTATAAGGTAGTTACAGTGCACAAGAGCTTTGGGAATCGTGTCCAGGGGCTCTTATGCTTGTGCCTGGGATGGGGTCATGGGATCTTCTCCCTTCGAGGCTGTTGTCCCTTGCTCCCAGCTCCGGTTACCATCTTGTGGCAGCGGAGCAGGGGCTTCTCTTATGAGTAGCTGCGTGACAGCGTCTTTGACCTGAAAGCTGTTCCCTCAAGAGCCTGTACAGGCTGTGGGGGAGGCACTGGTGTCCAGGGACTGCATTTCTGGCCGTGCGAGGCAGCCTTCGCCGCCCTCCGTCGTTTCCCTGGGAGGGAGCCCCGAGTCTCCCCTTGTCTGCCCCGCAGGTGTTTGTCCGGAAGCTCCGCAAGGCATATGGGAAAAGCGAGTGGAGCACCGTGGAGCGGCTGAAGGACAACAAGCCCAATTACAAACTTGACCACATCGTGAAGGAGAGGTGAGGCACCAGCTGCCGCTCACGCTGCACCTCAGTGTGGAGGAGACCCAGCAGGAGGTTCCTCACGTGAGAGGGTTGTTACCAACCATAAACTGAACTGGAGCCGGTGGAGCCCTTGCTGTGTCCATCCCTCCTTAGGATGGCTCCCATGGCAGTTCTGGGAATTGCCTGGCTGGCAGATGGGGTTTCAGAGCTAGTGGGGAAGGATGCAGCAAGCTGCCTGCTGGCTGTAGCAAAGCACGAGTGAGCAGGGAGCTGCTGGCCGCCAGCTTCCCAGTACTCACAAGGGACAGTGCATCGCCGGGGATCCTCTGGCTCCAAGGGCCACGTGGGATGTAGATGCTCTCGGGTGGCTCTGAGGCCCCTTCCCTTCCTCTTAAGCGGCTCCTGCAGCTTTGGGCAGGTGCTGACTCTGGTGGCTCTGCAGCTGGGTTTGATTTTTTCCCCCTCCTCCTGCTGCCCTGGCACAGGTACCCAACGTTCATTGATGCCCTGCGAGACCTGGACGATGCCCTCTCCATGTGCTTCCTCTTCTCCACCTTCCCACGGACCGGCAAGTGCCACGTCCAGACCATCCAGCTGTGCCGGCGCCTGTCCGTGGAGTTCCTCAACTACGTCATTGCCTCGCGCTCCCTGCGCAAGGTGCGAGCCCGGCGGGTCTGCGGACAGGGCTCCGCGCTCCGCGCCGCTGTGGGGATGGAGCAGCGCGCCGGGAGCACAGAAGGATGCAGGGCTGGCCAGTCGTGGCAGTGTCCAAAGCGGGAGGGTTTGGGTGTCCCTCTTGGATGTCCCCCAGACAAACCAGCTGGCTGTGGAAGTGTTAATGAGAAGGGCCCTCAGCAGGAGCAGGGCCGTGGGCTGCTGCGGGGCCCCCTCCGTCTG
The DNA here is from genome assembly GCA_032273925.1 of Rhynchotus rufescens. Classification (NCBI taxonomy): domain Eukaryota; kingdom Metazoa; phylum Chordata; class Aves; order Tinamiformes; family Tinamidae; genus Rhynchotus; species Rhynchotus rufescens. Next base: position 34,999 of record JAVCKT010001121.1, on the reverse strand, counting down.
AGCCCTTGCTCTGCTCCCTGCCAGGTCTTCCTCTCTATCAAGGGTATCTACTACCAGGCTGAGGTGCTGGGACAGCCGGTCACCTGGATCACCCCTTACGCCTTCGCCCATGATGTGAGTAACCGTGTGCTGCAGGGCCCTTGCCCTGCCGTCGCCTTGCTGGGACTGGGGAAAAGCCTATGGGAGTGACTTGCTGCTCTGGTAGTGAAGAGAGAAATTAGGTCGTGTTCAGGCTGAGGTGGAGGCTGTGAAGGCCGACTTGGGATTATGAAGGGTCACAACTGGTTTCCAGCCCAGGGTGGTTGTGTCCTTGTCTGTTGTGCCTGGCAGTGCCAGCTGTACCAGCTTTCTCTGGTAGTTGTTTCCTTTTGCTGTCAATTATTAAAATTCGCTTAGCTCAACAATTAAAGATTAACCTGCAGTAATGAGGCTGGTAGCCCTGACGGGAGGAGTGAGTGGATGAGACTCCGCGCCCTCCTAGCCAGAGCGGCTCTGCTGTGTCCTGCCAGCAGCAGAACTCGTGCAGGCCTCCAGCGAGGCCACAGGGGCTCCGGGAGGTTTGGGACAAGCTTTGCTAGGACAAGTTGACCACCCATCATGATCACTGTCCTGTCTTGCTCTGGGCTTGTCTAGGGGTGGCACAGTCGGCATGGAGCTTTGTGGCTTTCTGTACAGCCTGCGCTGGGAGTCACCTCCCCTCTTTCCCTGGCAGTATCACCTGAGCGAGCCCGTGTCTTTTCTGGCCAGCATTACTTCTTGCTTCCTTGAGTTTTGATCGTTAAGGGACTGGCTAGATCCCTGCTTGGTCTCAGCTTTGTTAGTCCTTGCCACACTCTTCTGAGTTTGAGACTCTTGTTCTGCTTTGCTAGTGGCCTACAAATCTGACCTGAGGGACCAGAGTCTCTTGACTGAGTCACAAAAAGACCATCTGGAAAGTTCTGGCCTGTTTCCAGCTTCCTCGGTGCTGCAGGGTTGTCTGGGGACACGTTGGCCCCTGCCAGGGAGTGAGCAGATCCACCTCCTCTCAGGGTCCCCATCTGTTGTGGGATGTGCTGCTCCGAGTAGCTGGGGCAGCTGAGGGCTTGCAGGACTTGCCCTAGGGAGGGCAGGAGGAGGGCTTCAGGCCTTGTGGGGCGGGAGGGCACTGCCACAGGGCTCCTTGGGTCGCACAGAGACCTCTCCTGCCACAGGCATGGTGTTGGACATGGACATCCATGGACCTTGTTGTGGAGAGGGCAGTATCCTCCCTTGCAGATGAGCAAACAGAGATACAGAGAACAACGTGTTGCATCTCTCAACTCCAGATCAGGGAGTGAGTGGGCAGCAGAGATCCAAGAGACTTGGTGCTGGATGAGCTGCCAGGTCCCACACCCCAAGCGGGTGCCAGGAGAATGGGCCCTTGTCCCACAGAGGGAGTCTGCTCTTTGAGCCCTGTACCCTAACTCCTCCTGCGTGTCCACAGCACCCCACGGACGTGGATTACCGCGTCATGGCCACCTTCACCGAGTTCTACACCACCTTGCTGGGCTTCGTCAACTTTCGCCTCTACCACTCCCTCAACCTGCTCTACCCCCCCAAGGTGAGTCACGGGCCGCCCCAGTGCAAGATCTGCTTGGAGCTGCTGGGCACCCGTGCCCGTCGGGGCCTCGGCAGTTGGAGGGAAGCAAACGCTGCCGCGAGGATCACACTGACCCTGGGCACAGTGTGGCGGAGGAGCGGCTGTTTGGGGGCTGTGTTTGGGGGCTGTGGCCCCACCTACCTGTGTTTCTCCAGATCGAAGGCCAGGCGGAGGTTGAGCTGAAGCCCGCGGAGGGCGAGGCGTACGCCATGGATTCGGAGAGCTACCTGGAGGTGAGGGGGCACCCGCGTCAGCCACGGCTTGAGTTGGCACCCAAGAACCGTTGGCCTTTGTGTCCTGACCATGGATCCTTTCCTGGCCCGGGATGTTGAGCGTGTGGGAACTGCAGAGCCTGGTTCCTGCAGGGTGAAAGGCTTCCCAGCTCCTCACATGCTGCCCCAGGGCAGAGCTGTGCTTAACCTTGAGGGTCATTGGCCTCTAGCCTGTGTCATGTGTGGCTCTTTGGAACTACTGTGTTGGGGAGTGTGGGATAAGGAAGCACATGGAGGAGGCTGAACTTCTACAAGAGAGGAGAGGAGCTCCTTTGATCCTTTGCTGCAGGAAATCCACCCTCCCTTCCTCTGCGAGGCTGCTTTTTCTCCCATCCTCAAAAAGCCATTTGGAGATGACACCTTCTTGGTCTGTCCCCTCTGCAGAAGCTCTCAGCCTTGAGTGCCAGCTTGACCCGTGTGGTGGCACCAACCACAGAGGATGACGTGGAGATGGATGAGTTCCCTGTGGAGGGGGTAAGTGCCTCGTGGAGTGGCTCAGCCCTGGACTGTGTCACTCTATTCACAGTGTGTCCTGTGCTTGAGCAAGGACTGGCACTGCCTGGTGTGGTGCCTGCAAGGACCTATGTGATCAGGAGGATGGGGAGCAGCACACAGGAGCCTTCCTGGCAAAAAGGGGCTTGGCAGGGGCTGTCACAGTGGGAGACAAGGTTCCTGCGCAAGAGGCTCTGACTTTGTTCTGAACAGGAGACTGCTGAGCAGATGGATGCAAAGAAGAAGGAGCAGGAGGCCCTGGAGAAGCAGAAAAGGCTGTTTGAAGGGCTGCGCTTTTTCCTCAACAGAGAGGTGCCCCGAGAGCCGCTGGCCTTCATCATCCGGTACGTGCGAGTGTGCTGTTCCGTCACAGCCCTGCTGCCCCTTCCTGGCGTTTTCCACCCTTTGTGATGGGGGGCTGGGGCTGCTCTGCCTGACATCCTGCAAGCAAAGTGAACTTGGGGGCTATTTCAGGCCAAATAACCCCTTGATGTGTTGTACTGGCAGGTGCTTTGGGGGCCAGGTGTCCTGGGACAAGTCTCTGTGCATCGGTGCCACCTACGATGTGAGTGACCCGTCTATCACGCACCAGATTGTTGACCGGCCCCGTGTGGAGCAGCAGGTTGTCGGCAGGTGAGTGAGGACTGTCCCCAACATGGGGGCCTGGGGTAGCGGGCACACGTGGCAGTCCTGGAGCTGTCACATGCTTCCAGGGTGCTTCAGGACATGTTGTGATGGTGTCCTGCTCTGCTGGAGTCTTGGTGAGACCCATGGGACAGGAGGAGATGGCCTGACCCCATGCCCTACGTTCCTCTCCCTCTGCCCCACAGATACTACCTGCAGCCTCAGTGGGTTTTCGACTCCGTGAATGCCAAGCTGTGCCTCCCTGTGGCTGACTATTTCCCTGGCGTGCTGCTGCCCCCGCACCTCTCGCCCTTCGTCACGGAGCAGGAAGGAGACTACATCCCTCCGGAGAAGCTGAAACTGCTGGCCCTGCAGCGGGGCGAGCAGCCAGGTAACGCGAGGCAGCAGCCCCCGAGGCCTGAGGCAGGCAGGCTCAGGCCTAGCTGCCTAGGCAGAGCTGTACAGGCTGCTGTGCCAGGCTCTGCTCTACCTGTCACAATCCCTAGCTGGTAATACTGGCCTCTCTATAGGTGAAGAGAGCGAGGAAGAGGAGGAAGAGGAGGAGGAGGACAATGATGAAGAGGAGGAGGAGGAGGAAGAGGAAGAAGATGGTTCTGAAAAGGAAGAAGAGACAAAATTGAAGAAGATGGAAGAGCAGAAGACTCAGAGCAAGGTACTGTGCCTGGCAGGGAGTTGGGAGCTCCAGGAGGAGAGCACTTCTGTGAGTGCTGTTGCTGCTGGGCTCTGCTCCCTGCCCGGTGTCCTGGCCACATCCCTGTTCTGTGTGCTGTGGGACTCCCATGTGCTCCTGGCCTGGACAAAGCTGGGAAGGGCTGGACTGGGCTGTGCAAAGGACTCCAGCAGAGCCCAGGCTGAGACTTGGGTGGCCTGTGCTGTGTCCCCAGCCTTTCACCAGGCAGTCTGAGCATCAGGCTGAGGTTGGGCTCGCAGGGCAGGCCTGCCAGGGTCCACAGGAGCCTGTCCCAGCCCCATCTGGGAGCTGCAGCCCTTGCGTGGGGGACACCCCCTCCAGCCTCTTCAGCCTTACTGTCAGAAAGAAGTGGCCCTTCTCCAATGGAGGGATATGTCTGGGCTCAGAAGACCCTCCACCGAGCTGCAGAACTTTCTGTTCTTGAAACATGAGCACAGTGAAATGCAACACCCCACCCCAGCAGACTGGATGGCCTCCAAGGCAGACCAGAATCCTGGGCATGAAGTGGCTGAGATGGCCCTTGGTCCCATCACAGCTGCTTGTGCTCCCTGCCCAGCACTCGTGTGTTGATGTGCTGGGACTGTCACGGCTGCTCTGTTTCTGCAGCAGCTCTCGTGCAGCTGCCTCCTGCTGCCTTGTCCAGAGGGTGCTGTGCTCCTCCGTGGAGAAGAGTGCCGAGGGAGCAGCTGTCCTGGGAGAGGGTGGCTCCTGGCATCCGGGATCCTGAGCTCTCCCACTGCCTGCAGGTGCTCCCTGTGAAGGTGACAGCTGGCAAGGTGCGGCTGGAGGACAAGCAGCGCCTGGAGCAGGAGCAGCAAAGCGAGGAGAAGCGCCTGGCCATCATGATGATGAAGAAGAGGGAGAAATACCTCTACAAGAAGATAATGTTTGGCAAGAAACGCAAAGTCCGAGAGGTGAGTGCTGCCTTCCCACGGTAGTGAGGCACCAGCACAGTTTTGCGCCACGAGACCCTTGCCTGTATCCTGTTCCCTTGCCTGTGCCAGCCCCTGCTGAGGGACTGTGCCTTTCCCTGCTCCACTTGTGGGAGGGAGGGGCTTGTGGTGGCAAACCCAGCTCCCTGCCTTCCTGTGAGACTCTGGACAGTCCTGAAGCCACCTGGAACGAGTCTTTAGTCATTGGCCTGTAAACATTGCAGATGCCCAATCTGCAATTTCAGCTCTGCTCTTTGCTCTTTCCCTCTCTGTACTGTGCCCGTTTTGCAGTTGATAACGAAGGCTGAGCCTCTTGAGGCCTCTTCTGAGTGTGACCCCGGCCATGGACTGGCCCAGGCAGAACCAGGGCTCTTCCTGCTCTCCTAGAGCTCCCGGCCTGCTCACGGGGATGCCACATGCTGCTGCTGGTGCCCAGGCAGCTCAGTGCCCCAGGGCTGCCCTGGGTTTCTCTTTCCTGGGCAGCAGGAGATGGGTCCATCTCCCCTATGAACAGGTTGAACAGGCAGTGCATCTAAGAGCAGAGAAGCCCGTAGCATCTGCAGACCAATCTGACTGCGTGTCTTGGGTGTTTCTCCTCAGGCTAACAAACTCGCCGAGAAGAGAAAAGCCCACGACATGGCCATGAAGGAGGAGAAGAAGAAAGCCAAGAAGGCACGACGGGCGTGATGGCAGTTCCAGGACTCCCCTCGGGGGAGCCAGCCCTGTCCTCCACGTGCAGAGGCTGGCTGGGCCTTGGGCCTGCGTGTAGCCTGGCCAAACCTTGCAGAGACCATCTTGGATTTCGGTGGAAATCCCTCTGCTTTGCTCTTGGGACAAAAATGCTAAATTAAAAAATGTTCCCTGTCTGTAAATACACCTCCTGCTCTGCCTTTCCCCGGGGTGCCTGGGTTTCCTCAGCTCTCCTCTGCAGAGGCCTTCACGTCGTGTGTGCCAGCGCTGCTGCCCACCGGGGCTGGTGCGGTGGGGTCAGTGTGACAGGCCTGGCGTGAGGACTGTCATCTTGATGTTGCTGCCACCATTCCTGCTTCCTGACCCACAAGTGCAGTGAGCAGTGTGAGGAAAGCGAGGAAGCCCCGCGGAGAACTGGCTTCTTGTTAGGGTGATCCTGGGTGGTTCATCTGAATTTTCAGAGATGGGGGCAGAGGAGAAGGCCTCGTGCCGGAGCAGGAGGTTCCCCTGCAGTTGCCCGCTGTCGTGGGATGCTGCAGTGTAATGTGGAGGGGAGGGAGGCTCTGCAAACAGCAGGGCTCTTGCACCAGCCTGGGGGGGAATGGAGCCTGCAGCAGAAGGGAGCCTTTTCCTTGGAAAGCTGCTCTCCAGCACTTCTTCTTAAGGCCCTTCCACACCCTTTCAGTGACGCAGCCTGTAAACAGTTTCTATTTCTTTTTAAATAAAAAGCTGACGTTTCTGCCATGATTTGCTGGTGTTGTCTGTGCCATCCTGGCTGTGGCAGGATGCGGTGACTGCTCTCGGTGATGTGCCTCCCTGGGCCTGTGGTGCCGTGGCTGTCATTTCTTACTGGCCTCTGCCACGTGTTGCTCCTTGGGGCAGTTTTGGTAGGGTCTTCTCTTGCAGCTGGCACAGAGTGCTCAGGGCAGCTGCCCTCTGAATCAGTGCAGGAACTGCTGCTGGGTTGTCTCCAAGGAGTCTGTCCTGGAGAGAAAAGGTGAGGTTTTTTACTGTGCACAGTCCCTCTCCTTAGAGCAGACAGCTCTGGGATAACTCCTTTTTTTCGCCATCAGATGGACCCCCATCAGGAGGAGGAGCCAAGCAAGCCCCTGCTCTGGGGCATTGCCCGCATGTGTGCCCTGGTTTCCCACACATTTAACACAGCAGACTGTGGGGCTGGTCCAAGCTGCAGGATCTTGTCCAGGTAGAGAGTTGAACTGAGAGTTCCTGGGGGCAGAACTTCCCTGGGGGGAGATGTTTCCTCCCACTTACCCTTGCGGAGGCTCCTACACTTCCTCCTTTCCAGCCCCTTCTAGCCTTTTGTTGACAGACCACGTGCAGTGCAAATACCAGGAGAGACTGTAGATAAGGCATTTAAGGGAAAGAGGTTATCACAGGTATGTTTGTTATCAACATTAAGATGTCTTGCTCTAAAGCTAAGTGATACATAGAGAAGCTGCGATTTTTTTTTCCTAGCCTGCTTTTTAGGAGGCAATTAAGCTCCAGAGGCTTTCTAAGACAGAATCACAGAGTGGTTGAGGCTGGAAGAAATCATCTAGTCCAACCCCACTGCTCAAGCAGGGACACCCTCACTATAGCACAGGACACAGGGTGGCACCCAGACAGGTTTTGAAGATCTCCAGAGAAGGAGACTCCACAACCTGTCCAGACAGCCTGTTTCAGGGTTCTGTCACAGTGAAGAAGCTCTCCCACATATGGAGATAGAACTTCCTGTGTTTTAATTTGTACCCATTACCTTTCACTAGTCTCCACCAAGAAGAGTTTGGCCTCATCTTTACGTTCTCCCCTCAGGTAACGTATTGATGAGATCCCCTCTCAATATTCTCTTCTCCATGCTAAACAGGCCCAGCTCATTTAGTCTTTCCTCCTAAGACAGATGCTTCAGTTCCTTCATCATCTTTGTTGCTCTGTGGTGGACCCTCTCTAGAAGCTCCACATCCCTCTTCTACTGAGGAGTACAGAACTGACCCCAGTACTGCAGATGCAGCCTCACCAGAGCTGAGGAGAGGGGCAGGATCCCCTCCCATGACCTGCTGGCAACGTCCTTCTGTTGCAGCCAGGAGCCCATTGGCCTTCTTGGCCACAAGGGCACTGCTGGTTCATGGCTAACTTGTCCACCAGACTCCCAGGTCCCTCTCCGTGGAGCTGTTCTCCAACAGGTCAACCCCTAATCTGTACTGGTGCCTGGGGTTATTCCTCCCCAGGTGCAGGACCCCGCACTTGTCCTTGTTGAACCTCATGAGGTTCCTCTCTGCCCAACTCTCCAGCCTGCCCAGGTCCCTCTGGATGGCAGTAGAGCCATCCAGAGTGTTGGCCATTCCAATCAGCTTGGGATCATCTGGCGACTTTCTCAGGGTGCACCCTGTGCCCTTGTCCAGGACATTGATCAACAAGTTGAACAGCACTGGGCCCAGGACTGACCACTGGGGGTCTCCAACTGGACTCGACCGTGTTTATCACCACCCTCTGAGCTCTGCCATCCAGCCAGTTCTCAATCCACCTCACTGTCCGCTCATCTAACCCACACTTCTTGAGCTTCCACAGGAGGATGTTATAGGAGACGACATCAAAAGCCTTGCTGAAGTCAAGGGAGACAACATCCACAGCTTTCTCCTCGTCCAGGCAGCCAGTCATCCCATCATAGAAGGCTGTCAGGTTGGTTAAACATGACTTCCCCTTGGTGAATCCATGCTGACTACTACTGATCACCTCCTTCACACGCCTAGAGATGCTCTCTAGGATGAGCTGCTCCACCTTTCCAGGGACAGAGGTGAAGCTGACCAGCCTGTATTTTCCCAGCAACTCCCTCTTGCCCCTTTTAAGACTGCAGTGATGTTGGTTTCTTCCAGTCCTGTGACACCTCCCCTGCTCTCCAGGACCTTTCGAAGATGGTGGAGGGCAGCTGAACAACAACTCCCACCAGTTTCTTCAGCACTCTTGGGTGCATCCCATCCGGACCCATAGGTTTATGTGTGTCTGCTTTGCCTAAGCAATCTCTAACCCAATCCTCCTCAACCAGTGGAAAGACCAAAGCAGGGATGGGGAGGGAAATGCTGCTGCCAAGTGTAAACCCCAGCACTCCGCTGTGTAGTGCCTGGGAACTCTAGGGTTGCCTCTGGGTCTCCCACCTGTATGTGATAAGGGCACTGAGTGGCTCCCAAAGCAATTAGCAGACGTAATTAAGGACAAGCAGCTTCATCCTTTCCTACCTCTGGGAGCGGCAGCTTTCTCTTGTCTCTTCTGCTGGCACTTGCCTCTGAGATGTGGGTAGAGCTGGACTTGCTCCATGCCTGAAGCTCTCCTAGCCCTAGGTTCACTTAATGTGCCCCTTTGCCCAGCTGTGTACCTGCTTGTGGAGGCAGTGTTGCGCAGATGAGCAGAACGGCCCCAGCGGGGGACACTCCTTGTTTCAAAGCAGATTCAACCAAATGTCCTACCGTGCTGCTTTTGCATCGAGATATTGGTGTCAGGACCGAGCTGCCTGAGCCTGAATGAAGAGCAAGATTTGCTGCTAGGGAGGTCAAGCTATTCTTGCGAGGTGTAGGGTTGTTCACAAGTGCTTCCCTGAGTTAAATTCTTCATCAGGGAGAAGGGCTGTATGAGGCTGCCAAGCTGACTGGTGGCTCACGGGAGCACCCTTGTGCTCTGCCAAAGTTCAGGGGATGGGAGTAGCTTTGCCCTGCAACGACCCTAGAGAAGGCTGTAGGCAAGGGAAAGGAGACTCAAGTACTGCAGAGTCTAAAATAAGGATTCTCAGTGAATCAGACAATGCTGGGAGGAGGAAAGAGGAGTTAGTGGTCTGTTTGGGGAGTCTCTGGCGCAGTACCAACTCTCACCAGACCTGCGAGGGTTTCAGTATTGGGCTGGGCCCCTGCAGACCCCAGTCTTGGAGAGTCCCATCGTGGAGATGTCTTCACCAGCCCCCAAAGTTGACATGGCTGAAGATCTCTACCCACGAGGGTATCCCACCTTGTATCCCACCTTGGATACAGAGGAAAGATGCTGCTTGAAGGCAGCTCCTGAAGTCTGGACAGCTACTGGATGGCTTCCAGCAAAGAGACAAGTGATTTTCTGCCCGCATTAGCCCTTTTTCTCCAGGCAGCTGAGGCGACATCAAGGCTCAGATGTAAGCATCCCCTTTTGCCCGTCTTGTCACCTCCCCCGGTGCAGCAAGACGAGCCTCCTGCTGGAGTTAGGGAATGCACAACCCTCCAGAAGAACCCACTCGGAGCAGGTTGAAATCAGTGCCCAGGCTTCATTTACCTGCCAGGGTGGAGGCTGGTCGCTGGATTTTGCAGGAATTCTGCCCTAGACCCCGGCAGGCAGGACTGGGGGTGGGTCTGGGGGCACTCCAGCTGTGTCCATGGGGTGGGCACTTTCTCCAGCTTTACTTGTGCGTCAGGCAACAGCCTGAGCTGTGCCCGTGCGTCGGGCAGCGGTTTGGGCCGTACTCGCACGCCAGTCCCTGGCCACGCACCCCGGGGCGACCTGCTGGTCCCTAGAGGCTCGGCCTCTTCCCACAGCTGGTGCCAGCAGCCAGGCCTAGGGAGCGGCCTGGCTCCGCCCGGCCCTGCAGCAGCGCCCGCAGCTCCCAGGGCCACCGCGGGCAGAGCGCGCCGAGCCGCGCGGCTGCCAGCCGTGGGGCTCCGCGGGCCGCGCCGAGCCTCTGCCCTCAGCGCGACGCGCAGCAGGGACCCACAGGCGCTGCCGCCGCCCTCACGGCCTGGCCGCGGGCACTCGCCCCCACCATCCTCGCTGTCCCCGTGCCAGTGGGGAGCGGCAGGATCCGCTTCAGCGAGCGAGGTGCTGCCCGCGCCGCGCTTTGTCGCGGGGCAGCTCGGCGCCACGGCGCCGGCGTGGCGCTGCCCAGCCCGCTGCCAGCTCCGGCGCTGCCATCAGCGCGCGCGCCACGGGCACCCGCAGCTGCACCAAGGAGATAAATGAGAGAAGCGACGTGGAGCCTCCCGAGGCAGGAGATAACGCTCTACCTTCTTCTCTTTTTCGGTCTTTACTATGATTTGTGCCTTGCCTTTGCCCCGGGAGCTCATGTGCCAGGAGGGTCTGCCTCCACGCTGTTGTTTTTATCTGGCGTGTAGACGACTCAGGGCCATAAGCGGCTCCCGGCGCCGCAGAGCCCTGGTGATGGTCACCGCGAGCCGAGGGCAGCCCGGGTGGGAATCCGCACGGGCCCTGCCGCCGCTGGCCCGAGGCCGAGCCGCGGGCCTCGCGCGGGGACCCTGCGGCTGGACAAGAGCCAAAGCGAGGACACCGGGGCCCAGCGTGCGGGGCAGGAGGGAGGCAGCGGGCCCCGGCTGCCCGCGCTGGAAGCTCTGGCGGGCCCGGGGCTTCCCGAGGGCTCAGCCCCGAGAGGGCTGCCAGCTGAAAAATTCCCTCCTTCTAGGGAAAAGGGAGTTTGTAGGTGTGGCAGATAAGCCCAGGGCTGATAAACTGAGCCTGGCGGGTGCAGCAGTGCTAGGAGAGCGCAGCGCAGGAGCCCGTGGCTTTGTGTGTGAAGCAGGGCAGCACGGGGCGGCCTCCGCTGAGCGCGTTCAGCGTCCCCGCTGGCGCCGGCAGTGCTGGCAGGGGGTTCTCCTGGCACTGTGACCCTCCAGGGTGCGCGGCCAGCGCTGGGAGCCAGGCCTGGCACTGGGATGTGGCTCCAGCACCAAGACCTGTTCCTCGCCTGGCCCACGAGGTGACCCCCAGCAAGTCCAGTTCTGTCGTGGGACTGGCCTTAAGGGCACTTTTGACAGCAAGTACTTGGAGGTCCAGCGATAAGAAAATGTGGCCTCAGAGTTAGCCAACGAGCGGCCGGGGAGGTCGAGGCCCCTGTGCTGCCTCGGCACTCCCTGTCGCAGGACGTTGGGGAGCACAGGGAGTGCTGCGATGGAGCCGCGCTGCGAGCAGCCCGGGTTCGGCCTGCATGGTCCGTCTGGGGACGACAGTGGCTTTGTCGGCATTCAAATGCAGACCTCTCCTGCTTTGCAGCTCCTGCACGTGCTTTCCAAGTGGGACCGGCCGTGGGAGCGCTGATTCAGCAATGGTGCTTTTCAGTGTAAGTCCCTCTGTTTCTACTCTTAAAGCCAGGGTGGGATTTTTCTCCCTTTTTCTCAAGGGTTAGCATGGAGATCAGAGGGTGGAAAAGCTGCTTACGATCAAGGCAGAGCCCTCCTGCACGGGTGATTCTTGGCAGTGTTACTTAGCACCCACGGGCATCTTGATCCTCACTAGACCATCACAGGTAGAGGAGATTTATAGAGGGCAGAGCGTTGACAGCCTTCCAAAAAAGCAACTGCATCCACTCAACTCACGGAGGAGACCGTTGCTAGGACGCAGTCCCCGAGCCCTTGTACTTCAGCACTGAATTTGGCTTTCTGTTTCAAGGTTCAAACACACCTCAGCTTTTTCAGCCTCTTTTCGGGCAGAGAGCCGGATGCAACAACCCTGCCTGCTCGGGCTGAGGGGACACAGCCTCACGCAGAAGGAGCCAACCGCGAAAACACACGGCTCATTAGGTCGTTAAATCAGCGTCCCCTGGCAGCGAGTCAGCCCTGGCTGGTGGGAGCCGGCAGCTCTGCAGCAGAGCGGAGTTGCTGGGCTCTGTGTGGGCTGTCACGTACCTGGCACAGCTGCTGGGGTCCTCTCCTAGCTAGGAACTGCCTGTAAAACACCGTGCTGCCCTCAACAAATGAAAATCGCAAGAGGAGGTGCTATTGTGGAGAGCAAAGCTCTTCGGAGAAGGAACAAGATGGCTTCCTGCTTCCAGCGGCTGATTTGCAGCCCAGGGAATGGGGTGCTTGGAGGGCACGTGGGGAGAAGACACTTCTGATGCCAAGGGTCAGGAAAGAGGCTGGCAAAGCACTTATGCCAAAGCCAGACCGGCTGGCAGTCAGAGGGTATTACTTAATCCACTGTTACACTTAATTCACTCAGTGACTATTAACTATGACAAATGTACCCCAGGCACAGGTGAAAAGATTGGTAAAAGAGGGGGCAGCAGTGCAAATCCAGCGGGGGCTGCTGCAGCTCAGAATGTGTCAGCTGAAAACATGCCCTGAGCCCCGCGAGTGCCCCGTCCCCGTCCGCCCTTCTGGAAGCGGCAGTGCCAAGGCAGTTCAGTAAATCAGTCCTTCCTGCTGCTCCAGACTGCGCGGTGGTGCAGGGGCAAGCGTGGAGCTGCTGTTCTCATGCTTTTTTCAGGGGGGGCAAGAGGGCTCTGATGAGGAGGCGCCCGCTCTTTGTTAGAAGCAAAGCCATGGCAGGGTTAAATATCGAAGGCAGCAGCGGTGCTCCCTGCTCCGCTGAGCCGAAGCACATCTAGGTTAGAGTTTCCCCACCTGGAGCCGACCTTGGCGGGTTAAAGCACAGTGATACCTGGCACAGCGAATGCCCAGCTTCCTCCTAGAGTGCTGCCCTGAGCTGGACAGGGCGGTTTTCTCTCAGATCTGTGAGCCAAAGCCCTGCGCTCGTCCCTGCAGCCCTGCGGCGCTCGGCTCTGCAGGCGGCTCCCGCCGCCGAGCCCTGGCAGCGAGGAGGAGGTCGGTGCTGGCCCGCCGATTTGATCAGCAACGCCAGTGTGGTGTGCGCAGGGCCGAGGCTGCCATGTGCCAGGAATTCCTCCCATTCCAGTGCTGGGCAGAGCGTGGGGGCCGCTGCTGGCACAGACGAGGGCTGGAGCTCGAGCCAGGGGGCTGTGAGCTGGAGCTGCGGGTGGGCTCTGCTGCCCCCAAGGCAGCTGCGTGCCCCGGAGCCGGCGGCTTCGCGTTCCCACTCGGCGCGTTGCAGGTGGCAGCAGCTCACGGCAGTGCTCGTCTGCGTGCCTGCCTGCTCCTCTCTGCTGTGTTAAGCTGGGACAGCCGTTTATGGGGGTGCCTGTTTCTCTCCAGTGCCTACAGGGAGCCTAGGGTGATGGGCACAAACTTAGGCTTTAATTTGGGGGTACCTGAGGTAGAATCGTAGAATCATAAAATGCTTAAGGTTGGAAGGGATCTCAGAGGTCATCTACTCCAACCCCTTGCACACGCAGGGTCACCTAGAGCACGTGGCACAGGGCTGCGTCCTAGCGGTTTTTAAAGATCTCCAAAGAAGGAGACTCCACATCACACATGTACACATTACTCTACACATTAGGTACCCTAAATGGATCCCATCTTCCAATTCCTTCTGGAGTTGGGGATGCCTCTGCTTTGGCCCAAGCCAGAGGCTGACTTCCTATTCCAAGCAGTTGTATCCCAGGAGGGAAGTGACTCTTCAATCCAGCATGGGATTGAATCACAGCAGCTAGTGCCTGCCTCAGACGTGGGAGCCGACAGGTTCTCTTGGTTAAGATGGAGAATATTCTTGCTTTTCTTGAGCTCAGGCACACGTACGGCCAGGGCACTATGCTGGGCTGTCGAGCAGTGCAGAGGAGCTCTGTGTGAGAAGGAGCTGAGAGGTCCCCGGCGGCAGGACGTGGTGTGTGTGTCCCATGGCTGGCTGTGGGCAGGCAGTAGCTCCGCGTGCCCTGAGCTCCACGAGACAACGCTGAGCAGGCTTGGGAGCTCAGCCCAGACACCCTCAGAGGTTCGAACGCCCACTGCGTGACAGTGCTGTGGCTGAGCCATTGGGAACAACCCATGTGGGGATTTCATCCCAGCTGCGAGACCCAGGTTCTCCATCAGAGCTCGTAGACAACGAGCCTCTCCACTCAGGCGGCATTCCCCGCAGCGTGGTCACCCTGGTGGTGTCTGTGGTGTGGGGACAGAGATGTATATGCTCCTGTGGGGTGCAGAGATGTGAAACAAGGTCTGCAAAGTGTGCTAAAAAGCCTGCAGAAACCTGAAGAAGGTTGAAGCCTGAGAAGGTGCTCATCTCCAGGAGAGCCCTGGCCAGCAAGGGACACGTTGCCTGGATGGGCAAAGACTTTTGTAGGGGCCGGGCATGGCCAAGGGGTGCCCAGCGCTCACACGGCAGGGCAGCCCACGGAGCCATCGCCGCTCTGGCAGCAGAAAGGCGGCTTTGAGGCTGTGGGGAAGAGCCGGGGCCGTGTTCGGGTGCACAATGGCTCCTATTCTGGCCTGAGGATGGGGTGATGTGCCAGCAGCCTGCAGAGGATGGAAGAGGGTGCCACCCCGGACGGAAACGGCACCTGCGAGCTTCCCTCCGCCGCTCCGGTGTCGCTGCCCACCATGGGCTGCCAGCACAGCCGCAGTGTGTTCCACGCAAACACAGTGCCATCCTCGTGCCCCTTGCTGAGAGCCCGGCGCTGTGGGGGGCAGACAAGACCCCACTGAGGCCCTTTGCCCAGTACCAGGCCACAGGGAAGGACAGCACTGAAGGCACCGTCCTGCCGAGGGCCATGGAGGGGGCTGGCGAGTGGCAGCTGGTGCCATCAGGGAGCAAAAGAGCAGGAACATTGCCATGACTGCGGTCGTAAAAGTGAGAGGGGGCCCCAGGAAGGAGGAGATGGGCTGGACACAAGGGGGCCGGGAGAGGGGCGGCCCGCAGTGGCACACGGGGGACCCGCCACCTGCTTCCCAAGCCACTTGCCAAGGGCTGGCAAGCAGCATCTCCTGAGCCTGCCGGCCGCCACCGCTCCGGCAGCCCTGTAACTTCCTGCCCGGTGTTTGCAGGGAAATCGCGCCCGCCTGCGGCATCCCGGCTGTCCGCTCGCCGGTGCCGCCGCGCTCCGGGTGCGCTGCCGATGGCCGCGCAGGAAGCGCACGCAGGGACAATGTCGCCCTTGATGTCGGGCACTGCAGATGCAGACAAACGTCGCCGTTGTTCGCGGTGCTGCAAGGGAGCGGGGTGAATGAGGCCTCTGTGCTGCCCGGAGTGGGAGGAGAGACCAAGACAGGGAGCCAGCGAGGGTGGCAGCGAGAGCCCGAGGCCCCGGAGCGGCTACCCGGGCAGCCGGGGGAGTGTCCAGCAGCTCCACACCTAGAAGGAGAGTGCGAGAGCATCGGCCCCCACCGGCAGCGCTATAAAGGGAGACTGGTTTTCCTGTTTTTTTTTTTCATCCCTCGGGGTTGGCGATCCAGCCTGGTCCCCTTGGGATGGCATAGAGAGCAGGGCAGCGGCGGCTGGGCACGCGCGGGCTGCCTGCTCCACGCCGGCGCTTGGGGGAGCTGCCCGGCGCCAGCATATTCCATGTCGGAGCAGCATCTCCCTGCCCCGCCGGCCCCCGCTGCGCCCTGGCGAGCCGAGAAGAGGGAAGAGAGCAGAGAGCAGCTTAAGGAGCGGAAAAGGTGCCGGGCTGCGGGTGCTGGACGGGGATGCAGGCAGGGCCGGGGCGGCGCGGGGCCATGGGAGCAGCCGCGGGGCCCTGCCGTGTGCCGGGGGGACGTGTCCTCTCCCCGCGGCTGCTGCGCTCTGGCTGGGAGTTTCAGCTGGGTGGATGAGGGCCGGCGACATCGCTAACGGGAGCAGGGGGGAAAGAGCCTCAGTGTCTGCATTTCTATTCCCGCGCTATTAATAATTAAGCCACTCACCTAAGGCAAAGTCAATAGAGGAGCTGGATTGAGAAGTGTTGGCAAGAAACACCCCAGAATTGCCAGCCCGGGTGGAGCCCGACATCCGCTCGGCATCGCGGCACTATCGCTGCTCGCCCCGTGCTCTGCCTCGCTGCCCCGGCGAGGCGGCAGCCGCACGGACACAGTGTCCATGGCGCCTGCAGAGCCCGTCCTGGAGGAGAGAGAGGCTGGGAAACGCAGCTGAGCCTCCCTCTTTAGACATGGCTGGCACTGCCCCTTTCTGCTTTCCGCCGGCTGCCTGAAGCCGACGGTTCCCAGGGCAGCGCTGCCTCCTCCGCACTTCCCTCTGCGCCGGGTGCCTGGCATGGCGCTTGGCACTCCGGGACAGGTGGTCACCTCCGGGCAAATGTCCCCTTCCCCAGGGCACCTTCGCACTGAAACCCCTGCAGAGGCCTTGGCCGTGGCCCCTGGGGCTGAGAACTGACGGTGCTGCTGGACGGGGCTGTGGTGCCTCTGATCGCTGCCCGTCTGTGAGGCGCTTTGCACCCTGGTGGTACCCGCTGCGCCTTCCCGATGGCCGGAGGCGGCTCTCGCTGTGGGGACAGGCCCTGACCACTGCCACCAAGGGCAGAGGAGGTGACACACAGGGCCTGTGGTGCCAGCTGCCCGGTGGGCACTCCGGCGCCAGCCTTGTCACGTTCCTGGTGTTGGTGTCACGGTGGCCGTTGCGGTGTTGGGTGTCGGTACCCGCTGCTGCCGGCCCCGGGCGCCGCTCACGCAATCCATTCATTATTCATGGGGCTGGAAGTCGCAGCCGCACAACAGGAGCCGGCGACGCTGGGCGCTCCGCTCAGTGCCCTCCGCCCCCGCGAAGCAGGAAAGGGGCAGCGGCCGGGCCGGGAGCCGGGGGCGCCCAGCGGGTCGGGGCTGCCGTCAGCGGGCACCACGCTGGTGGAGGCTGCCCGCAGCTGGCGTCAGGCGGGTAGCGTTTCTGCTTGCTTCCTACCTCTGCAACCCCAGCAAGGGGGTTGCTGCGCAGGGGGAGATGCTGAGCTTGGGAAACGCGGCTCTAGGGGAGCAGCAGTGCCGCACGTGCCTTGTTTAGGGCTGTTGAGATGGCAGCGAGGACCACGGGCCGTGTGGCCGCACGGCAGCCAAGGAGCTGCAGGAGGAACCCTTGGCATGGCCGGGCTGGCGGCGCGGCCGGGAGCCGCTCTGCTGCGCTCTAGCTGCTCCGTGCACTCCGCCAAAGGAGGTGACGGGGGGGATTAGGGGGCTGCTCTGAGGCTCGGGGCTGAAGCTGGCCTGTGAATACGGAGCGACGGGGCTGCCCCGCGCGGTGCTGTCCTGCGCCCCCCGCTCGCGGCTTTGCCCCCGCACCGGCGCTTTCCAGGGGCTACCGCTCGGAGCGCTGCTCGGAGCCCCGCGGGCAGCGCGTCCCCGCGTCCTGCACAGAGGACAGCCCTGCTGCAATGCGGCGGCTCGCGCGCTAGGAGAGCAGCTCCGGGCTCGGGCAGCAGCGCCAGGCTCCTGCGCCGCGGCCGTGGCGGCTGCGCCGGCAGCCAGGCAGGTGCCGGTGCCTCGGGACGGGGTAGGCAGCGTGGGCTGGGGGCTGCGGGTGTGCGGGGCCGGGGCGGCTCTGCGCCTGTGCACGGCACGGTGTGCGTGTGTGTGTGTGTGTGTGTGTGCATGAATGCGCGTGGAGCTGCGTGTGCACAGGGCTGCGCCTGTTTTCCTGCGCGTGCAGGACGTGGATTCGTGCCCCGAGTGTGGGCACGAGCGTGCATCAACATGGGCACGGCTGCGCTGCTCCGTGTGCAGGTGCGTGCTGGCCTCGGTGTGCGTGTTCCCATCCCTGTGCTTGCGCGTGTGCATGCACGAGTGTGCACAGGTCTGCATGCGTGTGTATGAGTGCCCCGGGCATAGATGCCTGTCTGCGTTTGTGCATGAGTGCACAGAGACGTGTGTGTCCCTGTGTGTGTGCATTCCTGAGGCAGCAGCAGTGTGCGTTTGTGTCCCTGCATGCACCCAGATGTGCCTGTGTTCCTGGGCATGTGTGGCTGGGATGCACCCGGGCAAGCGTGCATGGATGCGTGTCTTCCCTGCGTGTGCACACGAGTGTGCAGGGAGGAGCGTGTGTCTATGTGCACATGTATATGTGCACACAGCAGTATGGATATACACGTGCGTATACATGTGCATGGGCACACGTGTGTGTGTGTGTAAGCACATGCATTTCTGCACGTGTGTAGATGTGTGCGTGTGTGTCTGTGCACATGTGCTTGTGTACAGCTGCCATAGAGCATGTTTGCAGAGCTCCGTGCTGTCATGCCAGAGCTCTTGTGCCCGTGGGGGTGCCAGGGGCATCTCCTGAGCATGGAGCAGTGGGACCTGCTCAGGCGTGTGCAGCATTTGACCCATCCGTGGTGCAAATCCGCAGAGAAGCTCTCTGTGCCAGGGCAACCTCCCCAGCCCTTGGGAACCTTCAGCATCTGCCTTCCTGCCAGTGCAGTGTAAAACACTGATGATTCAAAGGGAGAAGTTTAGGGGAAGGGAAATCCTTAAAATACCTTGGAGCTGCTCAGCTGTTTGGGGCCACCACTTCAAAACCTTGCCGTGCAGTGAAAATGCCTGTGCTTTGCTCTGCATTCCCAGAGCAGACCTGAACCTCTCCTCGTTAATCCAACACCATCCTCACTGAAATCTTCCCCTTAGAGTCACCTTTGGAAAACTCCTGGTCCCTGTTGGTAATTTTTTTCTGATGCATGGAGGAAGATGCTGGTTCTCCATGAGAGAGGATCCCCACTTTGCAGCTGGAGATATTCAAACCATGGCTAGAGAAGTCCCTGAACAACTTGATCTAGCTTTGAACCCCGATCAAAGGAAGAGGTTGCACCAGAGATCTGTGGAGATGCTTCTAACCTCAGTCCTTCTGTGACTGTAAATCACCAAATACCACTGACCAGAGCTAAAGATCTCTGCCTCCAGCAATCTCTCCTATATAGGCACTAGACTGCCAGTAATACCAGTTGAATCCTGCCTTGGCTCTGCCACCTGTTGAATCCCTTTAAGGATCTTCTCATTTCTCCCACCTCATTTCCAACCTCATGCTTTTGGTTTTGGCAAGGAGGTTGTCTTGCTTTTGTCTTGCTCTGCAAGAATGCCACGATGTGGGCCAGCAATCCAGCCACGACGGTACCTGGGGACATGTTTGTCTGTCCTTCTCCTCTCCCAGAAGCATCTCCGTGTCTCCTCTGATTCCTTGGCACCTTCCGCGCAGCATGATTGCCTTGTGCAATGGCCTTAATGGGGTGTCATTTGATTTACGGTTGTATCTTACATGATCCCTCAGTGCTCCACTTTCCCTGCGTTCTGTCCATCTCTGCCTCCCCTGCCGCTTCTGTCCGCTTTACTAATGGCTCTGCTCTCTGTCACTTCCAGGTGACCACAATGTTGCACCATGGCAAGAACTGGAGGTCCATGTGTAAGGGGCTCGTACTGGGAACACTCCTGACCAGCTTCATGCTGCTGCTCTACTCCTACGCCGTCCCACCCCTGCAAGTCAGCATGACAGAGTAAGTGCACGTCCCACACACACAGCCCAGCACAGCTAGGCAGCCCGGAGCTGGTCACAGAGAGGACAACTGCTCCAGGGTGGGATGTGCAAAGGTGGCCTTGGCCCCTGGGACAACCTGCTGGGACCCAACAGTGTGCCTGCTTAGTTCGAGGCTAGGCAGAGGGGCAGCTGCTTTCCATGGGTTGCCAACACATTCCCGAGCATCCAGCATAAGCATGTACAGTTGGGCTTAAAAAACCTGTTATATAGACACTCTTTGTCTGGGGTTTGTCCTTCAAAACCGTGAGAGAAACACTGTCACGTGTCTAATACTGCCTCACACAAAAGTGATGACAGGTAAGTTCAATGCCCTTTGCAGAGGGACCTTGCAAACACTTCAGGTCATTCCTCATGGCAAATAGCTCAGCATATAAATGTGCTGTTGAACAGCCTGGGCATGGTAGCTGCCCTGGCACTGCTGTGCTGGAGCTTGGTGGTGCTGACTGCAGGGTTGAAGCAGGATAACGTGACCGCAGCAGAAAGGCTCCCGGTACCCTACAAATTTGGGAAGGGCAGAGAGACACCACAGTGCCTTCCAGCATGGTGTCCACGCCAGCTGCCTGGAGGGAAGGGGCTCTTTCTGCTTAGGCTGAGTGAAGTCCCTGCTGATCCTTGTCCTGGCCCTTCCTCGGAGGCCAAACGAGGTTGGGGATGTGACGATGCAGTCAGTTCTTTTTAGCTCCCTAGGGGCAGCCATGCCAGAGTGAGGAGCTGAATGGGATCTTCAGCAGGATGCTCCAGAGCATTCTCGGAGAAGGAAGTTTCTGTCAAAAGGCAGGCACCGCTCCACCAGTGTGGCTGCTGGTCAACATTACACTCTGTGAAGATTGGCCAGACCTGCTTCTGGTGCTGTGGCCTGTATAAAGCAACACGGCAGCCTGTTCCCCGAGGATGTGGGCCAAGCATCCTTCCCCAGTGCTGAGCTCTTTGGGACTGGAAGCCAAGCCAACCTCACCAGAATGTCCTGTTGTTTTTGTTTGTTTGTTTTCTTTCCACCAGGATCCCTATCCCTTATTCCTGCTCTTCCTACCCAGCCCAGGCCAAGGTGCCAATGGAGGGAAATGGCACCCGTAGCTCTCCAGGACAAGGCTGCCTGCCCAAGATGGACATTATGTTCATGAAGACACACAAGACAGCTAGCAGCACCATCCTCAACATCCTCTTCCGCTTCGGAGAGAAGCACCGCCTCAAATTCGCCTTCCCCAATGGCCGCAATGACTTCTACTACCCCTCCTACTTCGAGCGGAGCCAGGTGCAGCACTACCAGCCAGGTATGTGCTTCAACATCATCTGCAACCACATGCGCTTCCACTACGACGAGGTGCGCAAGCTCCTGCCAGCTGACACTGTCTTCTTAACGGTGCTGCGGGACCCTGCCTACCTCTTCGAGTCTTCTTTCCACTACTTCGGGCGAGTCATCCCCCTCACTTGGAAGCTGGCGGGGGAGGACAAGCTGGCAGAGTTCCTCCGGGACCCCTGGCATTACTATGACCCTAATGGGTTCAATGCTCACTACCTCCAGAACCTGCTGTTCTTTGACTTGGGCTACGACAACAACATGAATGCCAATAGCCCACTCGTGGAGCAGTACTTCCAAGAGATAGATCAGCGCTTCCACCTCGTCATGTTGCTCGAGTACTTTGATGAATCCCTGGTGCTGCTGAAGGACCTGCTGTGTTGGGAGCTGGAAGACATCCTCTACTTCAAGCTCAATGCTCGGAAGGGCTCCACAGTCTCTAGACTGACACCTGAGCTCTATGAGAAGGCTACTTCTTGGAACCAAATCGATGCCAAACTCTATCGCTATTTTAATGCCACTTTCTGGCATAAGGTGGATATTTATGGGCGGGAGCGAATGGCAAAGGATGTGGCTGAGCTGCAGCGGGAGAACGAGAAGATGAAAAGCATCTGCATTGATGGGGGTCACCCTGTGGATGCCAGCGCCATCCAGGAGTCCTCCATGCAGCCGTGGCAGCCCCTGGGGGAAAAATCCATCCTGGGCTACAACTTGAAGAAAAAGATCAACAAGAAGCACCGCAAGTTGTGCCGCAAGATGCTGACACCCGAAATCCAGTACCTAACGGACCTGGGGGTCAACCTCTGGATCACCAAGCTGTGGAGCCGTGTCCGAGACTTCCTGAAGTGGTAGGCGGGGAAGGGCAGTGCCTCTTTCCCTTCCCACCTAAAGAAAGAACCAGGTGCTTTCATTTTTCTTACTTCGTGATATCTTTTGGTTGGACATGAGCAGAACTGGCTTGAGACTCCTGCAGGGAATGCAGCAGTCCTTCTCCACGAAGACCTGGACACCCAAGCAAGGTAGACCTTGCACAGACCTCCGGGACCCTTGCTTGGAGCCCCACTTGGAAGGCAGGCTGCAGGGATGTGCTGTTTGTCCGCGGGGCTGCCCGTGCCCCTCCGCACCTCAGCCTCCTCAGCAGATTGCAGCCATGGCCTGTGGCACCCGTGGGCAGGTCCTGGGAGCAAGACCAGGTCGTAACCACTGTCAGCAACAGGTTCTTCAGGGATTATGTGGGTTTTCTGTTCCAAGAGAATCTGTTCCTTCCTTCCTTCCATGCAGGAGAGCAGTATTTGTGACAGACAGGTTCCCCTGTCATCTCTTCCTCGCAGGACCAGTGACAAGTCCTCGCACTGGAGGTCACTCAGGACAGCAGGAGCGCACACTGGTGGCTCTGTGTGCGTGGACGTGGCGTGAGGGCGGTGAGCTCAAGGGAAGATGTGTCGGCTTCGCTCACGTCGCTCGGTGCAGTAGGTGTCCGAGTGCAAGGCGGCAGCCAGGGCACCCGCCGATGCTCCGGCTGTTGCCTTGCTGGGTGCTCGCTGAGCGGGAGCGGGGCCGGTGCCGGGCTCAGGCTGGGAATTTGCTTGGCCCAGTTCTGTGTCTGTTCGGGGCCCTGCATGCCCTGCGTTCACACCTGCCCTTCCTGAGGCAGGTTTACAGTGGCCTGGGGACACCGTGGGCCGGGGGGGCTGCAGCCCTTCCCCACACTGATGCCAGGCCAGGGACCCCGTGCCCTGAGTGCCTGGCCCCAGGGGCTCAACCGTTTCTGCTCGAGTCCCCCATTGTGCAGCCCGTGCCCAAGCCCTCCACGCAGTCCAGTCTGGTCCCAGCTCCGTGGGTGCATCGAGTGCTCAGTCCCCAGCCTGGCCTTGCCCGTGGCTCCAGGCGATGCTACCAACAGGGAGCCAGCTAAAAGATGTGGCAGATCTGCACCATCATCCACCCTTGAGCTTCAAGAATGTAAAAAACACCCTGAAAACCCAGAGCTGCCCAAAGGGGCTGGCGGTCCTTCCACTCAGAGCCGGGGTGCGGGCATGAAGGGCTGGCGCCAGTGTCACGGTGTGAGGACAGCTGTCCCCAGGCCCTGCCCGTGGCAGCTGCCTCCTGCCGGCCAGCCGGTTGTCCCAGTTAGAGGGCCCTGTAGTGCCAGCCCCTCCTGGGGATGCCCCGGGGGGACGCCGGGGCCTGGTGAGAGCTGGAGCGGGCGCTGGGAGGAGGTGGGTGCCGGGCAGCAGCAGTGAGCACCCGAGGTGCCGTGCCGCGGTGCGGGGCCCCCTTGGGCAGAGCGGCCCGCGGCACCGGTGCTGCTCCCCGCTTCAGCGCCACGGGCAGCGTGAGAACATGGGGCAGCTCCACGGAGAGCACGAAACCCACGGCACCCTCAGGCATTCAGCCCGGGATGCAGTGAAAGCGGCAGCGCTCTGCCTCAGCAAAGCAGAGCCAGGACCTGCAGAGCGCGGCGGAGGCCGCCCGGGCAAGTGGGTCTGTGCTCCATGTGGGGCCAGGAGGCAATGCCTCGGGGTGGAGCTGGGGGCGATGCCTTGAGGGAGACCTGGGGCGATGCCTCGGGGTGGAGCTGGGGGCGATGCCTTGGCATGGAGCTGGGGCGCTGCTGGGGCTGATGCTGCGGGCGGCACGGCAGTCCCCGTGACAGAGCAGGACCCGCGCGTGGCCCCGCGCCGCGGTGGGGCTGCCTCCCCAGCGGCCTCCTCACCGCCCTGCCGCAGGAAGGACCCGTCCCCGCACGCCACGTCCTCCATCGCGCAGCACGACGCGGCTGATGGAGCCCACAGGGGCTCCTCGGGGCGGCTGGTGCCCCGCGCAGCCCCGGCGCCAGTCCCCGATGTGCACGTGGGTCCTGATCTGCTCTGTTCATAAGGAGGAGAAATAAAAAGCAATTCTACTTTTGTAAAATAAGTGTATTGTATATTTGGCAGTTTTTAATATAAGAATCACCCAGCTGGTCTCCACTGGTCTCGTTCTTCTCTGTGGCTAGAGGGGACGGGGACTGACAGAGCCAC
This sequence comes from Rhynchotus rufescens, assembly GCA_032273925.1. Classification (NCBI taxonomy): domain Eukaryota; kingdom Metazoa; phylum Chordata; class Aves; order Tinamiformes; family Tinamidae; genus Rhynchotus; species Rhynchotus rufescens. The sequence goes on along the minus strand of JAVCKT010001121.1, from coordinate 11,251 downwards.
CCCAGGCCCCCAGTGTCAGCCCCCACCAGGCACCACGACCTGGCCCTGTCACCCGCCTGTTCCCAGAGCGGCCGGTGCAGGGGGGCCCTCGCCGCTGCCGCCACCCCATCCACGGTGCTGGAAATGCCTCCGTGGCGCCGGCATCCCGGCCAGCGCAGCCCCGCGCGCCCAGCGCTCAGCCCTGCCAGTGCTGGCGCCCCAGGCTGCACTGGGGTCCCCGGGCCTTGGGGACCAGGGACCAGTTCCCGGTCTTCCCCATCCCACTGGGGAAGTCCAGGCCTCCCCAGGGTTGCAGCCCACCCCAGGCCGGGGGTGCAGGGGCTCAGCAGGCCTGATGGGCCAGGGATGGCCCTTCCTGCAGGCTGGAGCTCCCGCCTGCGGGGAGGCACCAGGTAACTCGCGGCAGCTGGGAGACTCCTGCGCACAGCGGCTGAGCCTGGGTGCGTGGGCACAGGTGCCTATATAGCCCGTGCTGGGCCAGCCCCACCTCTGGGTGCTATGGGGCTGTGCAGGGGGTGCCTGGGGATGCTAGCAGCCTGGGGGGTGCTGCTCGCTGCTGAGAGAGGTGCGTGGGGCCTCCTTGGAGGCTGGGTGTGCCTCCTTGTGCTGGGAGGCAGGCTGGCCCCTGCGTGCTGTGGCTCTGGCCTCCTCCCCTGCTTCTCCCCTCGCTCTTTTGGGGTATCTGTCAAACTCTGAGGGTGATGGGTTTTGGGGCGCATGTCTAGCAGCTCCCATGTCACTGTGCTCTCTTCTGCCCAGCACCCCCTGGCTTGGTCTCTTACGAGTGCGATGGAGCTGGGGTTCGCTTGGCTGTGCGGTGGGACCCCCAGGGGCAGGGGCTCGCCCTGGGCCTGTGGTCGCTGCACCTGGGCAGCTGCCCACCATTCACCATCGACAGCCAGCAAGGTCTCCTGCACTTCCAGTACGAGATGAAGGACTGCGGCTTCTCCCGCCTGGTGAGTCAGGACGCTTTGGGGGTGAAGTGAAGCTGAAGAGGCTGCCTTCTCCAGGGGTTGAGGAGGGATGCTGTCAGAGGGCCTGGAGAAGAAAGATGCTCCTCTGGCTGTGGAGATTCTCTGGCCCTCACTGGAGCTGCCAGCCCACCATCCCAGGCTAGGTGTCCAGAAAGGCCAAGGCCTGCATGGCGTTGGACATCTTTGCTGGTCATGCAGGCGGCTGGTGTGCATCCTGGCCTGTCCTCAACTGCCTGCTCGGTGGGGATGAGCCATCCTGGGAGGCAAACATGCAGTGGTGGAACCCACATGGTAGAGAAGCTGAGACGAAGGGATGCTCTGACCTCTGCTGTCCCTGCTGCCTGCAGGTGTCTGGGGATGTGGTGGAGCACTTTGCAGACCTGAGGTATTGGCCACCCTACAGCAAGGGCAGCTCCCATTCCAGCCCGTTTGTTGAGAGGATCAGTTGCATCAGCCATGGGTAAGTAGGCAGGTCCTGGGGTTGCTTGGTTCCTGGGTGTCTCAGCCTCCCATCTGTGCCCCATGGGTAGCACCTGTGACCTCTGCACTGTCCGCATGGAGAATAGCCCTGCGGCAAGGTCTTGGCTCTGGGGTGTGACCAAGGAGAGGAAAGGCACCAAGGATGCTCTTCAGGTTGGGCCAAGAAGCTGAGAGCTGGGAAGAGGTTCTAGGCTGGCCAGAGATGGAGAGCAGGGACGTGCTGTCCAATGTTGTGCTAATGAGACCTTCTCCTAGGGGAAGCCACATGGCTCCAGTGAAGGCCACCCCAGAGAGGGGCCAGCTCTCTGCCTCGGGTGTGCTGCCAGTCTCAGTGGCCCTGCTGAACGGTAAGAGGGTCCCTCTTGGCCAAAGCAGTGCTGTGCCAGCTAGACTGTGCCCAGCATTTGTCCAACTCTTCTAGGAGACTCCTCGAGACCCACGAGTCTCAGCTGGTTCCTTCAGAGCCTCACATTTGCAGATTACTGGCCTTGTTGAAGCATCTATTGGGATGTAAGCCCCCTTTGCGCTAGGTCAGGGATGCATCTTCCTCAAGGCAAACGGAGATGAAGAGGATGGTTACCAAGCTGCCTTGTGCAGAGTGGGAAGTGTCTCCTTCCTCAAAAGGAGTTAGTGGACAATTTCTCCAGTGTGCCTTCCCCAGCCCCAAAATACCAGGGGACCTTAGAAGGGCACCAAGCAGATGGCTTGTCCCAGTACAGCATGAGAAGTCTCCATCTGCCAGTACTTGTTCAAACAAATGTTAACTCGTGTGCTCACTGACTGCAGACCTTGGTGCCCCATCAGACCCACCGGTCTTCCTGCTGGGCTCTCGGATCCACCTTGTGTTTGCTGTGGCCAGGCACTTCCACCAGCCCCTGCAGATCTTTGTGGATGAGTGTGTGGCCACTGCGACGCCAGAGCTGCGCAAGTCCCAGAGGAGGTACCCTATTATCACAAATCATGGGTGAGTATCATGAGGGTCTAGACAGTGTCTGTTACTGATTGATTTGTAGTGAGGCCAGGGTCAAAGGAAACATACTTGGACAGTTGAGCAGCTCTGAAAGCTCAGCATGGACCTGCCATCGGCTTGTTCTTGGGCTGGCTCCAACCAGAGGAAGAAGGAGATAAGTGGAATGTTGGCAATGGTGACTCCAAGACTAACTAGGCTCTCTGGTTCCAGGTGCCTTGTGGAAGGTAAGGTGGCAAACTCCTACTACTTGCCAAGAGCAACCCCTGAAGTTCTCCAGCTCTCTTTGGAGGCCTTTGAGTTTGTTGGTGCAGGCTCTGATGTGAGTAAACAAGTTGGGTCTGGAAAGGTTTGAGGGGCTTTGAAGACTGCAGTGTTAGTGGGAACACAGCAAGGAGACTTTGATATTCCTGTTGAAAAGCTGGTTGCCACGGCGGGAGGTGGCAGCATTCAGCCCTGGATTTCCTTATTTCCAGCATGGCTGGTAAGAAGTCCTACATCTCCTGTGGAGTGCCACATCTCCTGTGCTGAGCGAGCAACCCCAAAGCTACCAGTTGTGGCTACAACAGGGCTGGGCTTAGTCCTGGTCTTTGCCCATCCCTGCACAGAACAAAACCTCCAGGCTGAGGGAGGTATTTGAACGCATTCTTGTCTCTTCCCTTGCAGATCTACCTCCACTGCCAAGTGCTCGTGTGGGACCCTGCACTACATGTGGATGCCACCAGGAAGGCCTGTTCATTTCACAGGAATATGGGCAGGTACAGACCTGTGGGAGATGCTGGCCTCCACGAAGGGAGCCTTGGTTGGTCCTTCTTGTAGGGCTATCACACTAAGTCACATACCCCTCTGTGGAGTCCCTGAGCTCTGCCGCTGATGGAGTTTGCCCCATTCCCATGATAGCATCTGGGGCTTGCACCTGCACTCCTTTTCTCCACCCAACACACTCTGAAGCAACAAGAATGGCTGTACTGGTGTGATGTTGAGTCCCAAATGGTCAGGCTGAAGCAGAGCTGCCAGCACACTCTACTCCACTTGTCCCTACCAGTGGGGGACCGTCCCTGCCCTGTCACTGTGGTCACCACCTCTCAACTGCTTGTGAGGCTGCTCAGGGACGAGCTGTGGGGGATGAGGTCCCTGGAGTATCTCAAGGTGCCCACCACCCATGGGTTTTCCTGTGATGACCTCCATGCTGGGCACAGCAGCATCTCACTAGTCCCTGTGTTGCCTCTTAGGTGGGAGCTCCTGGATGACCCCTTTGCAAACTCTGTATGCGACTGCTGTGACCACCACTGCCCTGGCACCAGCTCTCGGGCCAGGAGAGACTTGCACCATGAGGACCCCTTAGCAGCCTGGAATGATGAGGGTGAGCCATGGATTCCTATGAGTTGGGAAGCCTGGAGTGCTCACCTTTCCCCTCCCACCTGACTCCCATGGGAAGCAACAGAAAGTGTTGGTGCAGGGTGAAAGAAGGGTGCAGGGACCCTTCAGGTCCCTATGGATGGTGTCACCTTCTTGACGAACCAGAAGCAGCTATGCTGGGAATGGCATGTTGGCTTGAGGCCATGGATGTGCCAAGGCAGCCCTGGGGATGGGGACTAGACCTGAGCTTGTGGAGGAGGCAGGATGCAGCTCAAGGAGTCGGGGTTCACTCCCCGCACCCCAGCGGAGGCTTTTTCCTTTCACAGGCCTCTTGGATGAAGACCAGCTTGTACACACCGTCCTCATCGGTCCCCTCAAAGTGCTGCGCCCAGCACCAGGGTCTGGTAGCACTACACCAGACCCCACCATCCCTGCTGTGGTGGGCAGTCATGGAGCCTAGGGGGGTCCTACATCAGCAGGGTCACGAGGAGCCATCTCCTGCTGCCTCGTGCTATCCCAGCTCATCACAGGCTCCCTCTGAGTATCAGGGCCCTGCTGAGGGCCTTTGCTCCCTGCCTTGCAGGGAGGGGTGAAGTTTGACTGTTCAGTGTCAAAGAAGAGGTAAAAAGCCCTATTAAACTCCTTCCACACTTGGCCTGTGTGTGCAATTACTTGAGAGCAGAGGGGTGCAGTGGGGTGCTGTTGGGGGGCTCCAAGCCTGGAGGGGCTGACCTGACTCTGCCCAGCCCTTGGAAGAGGGTTGTGCCCGTCCTGGCTACCCATGGGCCCTGCACAGTATAACGCTTGCCACATACTTGCCACAGGTGTCCCCAGGCTGGCCCGTCTCTGTCCCGAGTAGGGTGAGACTGTGTGTCCCTGCCCTCACCCAGCGCAGGAGGTTCACTGTGTAACGAGCTGGGCTCTGTGTGCCCACCAAAACCAGGGATGGGAGCCTTGGGGCAGCAGGCAGATGTCCTGGAGATGCCTTGGGGGCTGCACCTGCATTGGGGTCCCTCCTTGCCAGGAGAGGACAATTGAGTACCCTGGGGCTCAGCCCTTTGCCTGTTATGGTGTGTACTTCTGGAGGGTGGGAGAGCTGGGGGCTGTGGGGGCTGTTCTGGGGCTTTGAGGCCAGCTGAGGTGGTCAGGAGCCACTGTGGAGGGTCAGGTCTCCATCCTGGCTGGGCTGCTCATGCCCCTGGTCTTGAGGAGCAGTGGGGAATAAGGACCATGAAGGAGCACGGTGCAAGCCAGGCCCTAGGGCACGGCGGTCCCCAAAACGGAGGCTGACGCAGTCCCCCGAGCGGTACGTGGAGAAGGGCTCTGTGAGGCCCTGCTAAGCATGGCTGGTTTTGAAGAAATGTGGCTTCATCCTCCCCGTGGCACCAGAAACCCTCTGGGCTTGTGCAGGGCCATGTTCCCGCAGCGTGACCGCGGTGGACAGCAGTGACCCTGCACACTGAGACAGCCCAGGACCTGTGGGGACCTACCCCAGTGTGACACAGAGGAAGGACATTGCCCCGCTGCCACCCCAGCGGGGCTGAACACAGCTAGGCCGTGGGCCCTGTCACCTGGAGAGGGCTCCTACAAGGGACAAGGGCACTCTCCAGCCTCCTCCATTCCTGTGGCTCACCATTCTGCCAGGGGGCCTGCAAATTTGTCGACTCACTACTTTGTGAGAGGGCCTGGCCTAGCAGAGCACCCACCTGGGCCTTATTTGCACCCAGTGTTGGCCTTTTTAAAGGTCCCCAGGTGTGGGAGGCTGGAAAGAGTCTGCAAGGATGGAGCCTTGCTGGTTGCTGCTAGTGTGTGGAGCTGTGCTGGGGGTGGCAGGTGAGTAGTGATGGGAGGACTGGTGACATGGCCCTGGTCATCTCCCCTCGTCCCTCTGGAGGGATGGCTGGTGGGACCTGTGCAGGGGGTGGTGGGTCTCCTGCACGGGCTCTCCCTAGACCCTGCTTATGCAAGCTGAAGGGCTGGAGAGGAGCTTCCTGCAGGTTACCCTGCACTCTGGTGAGGTGGCTCTGGAGCAATAGGACTTGTCCTTAGCTCCCTATGCCTTTGACAGCTCCTAGGGTTGCTGTTTCAGAGATGCTCTCCCATCTCTTCTGCCACACAAGTAGCTCCAGGCCCAACACCAGCTGGGGCCCTGGTGCCAGAGGGAGGCTCTTAGTGTGGCCAGCCTGTTCCCAAGGGTGCTTGGTGCCAGCAGCTCCCTGGTGTGCCTGAGGGCAGATGTGCCCTGCCTTTGGGGCAGGCTGGTGAGCCCTTTGGGCAGCACCACCTCCAGCTGGGCTCTCTGGGCCTCCTGGGTGCCCTGCACTCCCTGAGCTGGGGCTGCCCCTCTCTGCAGGGCTGAGGGGGCTGCTGCAAGCAGAGCGTGGCCCAGCCAGCCGCTGCCTGGCAGCCTGGGGAGGTGCAGGCCAGGTGCTCTGCTCCGAGTTCCCGGGGACCGGATCCCAGTATCCTTGCTGTGCCTGGGACATGCTGCTTGGACTGCTGCGTGCTCAGCTCTGAGTCCTGTTAGCTGAGCTCTTTGCTTCTCACTGCAGAGACCACGATGGCTCCGGCTGTTCTGGCATCTTCCCCTCCTGCCCTGGTGGCTTCCACGGTGTCCTCCAGAATGGAGTCAAGGGCTGCTCCTGCCCTGCCTGGTGCCCCAGGGCCTGTCCCAGCCCTGGCCAAGGCTCATGCTCACCTCCGTTCAGAGGAGCCAAGGATGAACTTCACCCTGAGGCTGGTGGATGGAGAGCATGCTGGTAGGTTCTACACTGAGCCACCAGCTCTGGAGATGAGAACTGAAGGTGGGGCCAGACAATATTTGCCCAGAAAGCCTGGGGGCTGCCCAGCAGCAGCTGGTGGTTTCAGTGCTAGAGACTCTCCAGGCAAAGGGGGCTATTGCTGCCACACCATCATTAGCCATTGGCTATTAGCAGGGTTGTGGGAGGTGTGGGGCTTTGAAGAACCTGGAGATGTTCCCCCATCGCATGCTTGGCACCATGACCAGGCTTTTGGGAGGGAAGAGTGCCTGGCTGCCCCTTGCCAGCCTAATGAGTGACATGGTCTTTGTGAGCTCCTCGGGAGAGGACTAGGAAAGAGTTTCGGTGCCAGAGAGCAGAAGGGCACGGGGACAGAGCTGGCCCAGCTCTTGGGTTTCTAGAGGCAAGGGCTCACCCTTGTGGTGGGCACCAAAATAACATCCCTTTGGGTGGGTGCTTGTCTTGTGAGGGTGGAAGCAGAGATTCTGGCGGGCACGGGTGTCTGCTCCACATCCCAGTTCAGACACGAGCAGGTCCAGAGCTGTAGCCCTGAGCCAAGCCTCCTGCCTCTACCAGGGGATCCCAATGACGTGAAGACAACTCATGTGTTCATTCCTGGATCTCCCATCCACGTGGAGGCCAGGGTTGAGTTCAGCCCTGGCATCTCCCTGAAGATCTATGTGGACGAATGCTACGGGACGGACTCCAAGCACCTAGGCCGCTCCAGGAGGATCTACGTGGTTGTGAACAACCGAGGGTCAGTGACTGTGCAAGGAGGGGGATAATGACAGGAATGAGTGGTGTGTGACCAGTTGTTTCCCTACCCAGGCAGGGCCATGGGTCTGCCTCTAGGCCTGTCTTTTCCTGCAGAGCTTCTGCTCCCATCTCTGTTTGGGAAGTATATCCAGAGCAGAGCCTCGAGTCGGCTCTAGAGATGCCTCTGGGTTGCTCATGGGTCTTTGGTCTCCTCCCCAGATGTCTGCGTGCCCAGAAGCTGGGGAGTGTTACCTGGCGCCGGATAGGGGCGTCTGCCCTCCAGCTGATCATCCCAGCCTTCATGTTGAGTGATGAGCCTGAAGAAGAGGTGAGGCTAGGGAGCAGGGAAGAACTTGGTGACCAAGGAGAGGCCCTGATGGGGTGCTCCAGGGAACCCAAGTGCTGTTCCTGCTGTTCCGCTCCCTGGCTGTCCCTGCTCCCTCATCCTTCTCTGATGTGCAAGGATATGGAGGTGCATGGCAGGCATGTGAAGCAAGCAGAAAGTCTCCAAAGAAGGCTGCAGCTCAAAGCAAGGATATGGTTTAACCAGTGCCTTGACTGGTCCATACTACCTTCTGCACATGGAGTCACTGCCCTGCAGTGGTGCTTTGGCCAGGCCCTGTGCAGCCTCTGAGGACGGGCTGGTGTCTCAACAGGTCTTCCTGCACTGCCTGCTTGCTGCCTGGGGCACGGAGGCTGCCCGAAGGCATGGCCAGAAATCCTGCTACTACAGCGATGCCTCTGCCAGGTGAGCTTGGCCTCTGGGGGGGCTCCCTGCCTGCTGTCCTCCCCTGACTGGCTACCAGAGCACCCATGGGTGCTTTGGGCAGAGGTGGCAAGAAAGCCATAGGGCTCCCTTCCAGGAACTGAACCTCCCCTCTTGCTTTCAATGCTGCATCTTCTCCCACAGTAACTGGGCAGCAGAACCTGCCTCTAAGTACAGGTGAATGGGGAAGGTGCTTTCTGGAGCCCTTTCCAGGGAGTCACCTTTTTCCCCCTTGGGAAAGCTGCCTCTTGGGCACCTCAGCCCTGGAGGTCTGAAGAACCTGCTGGAGCCGCACCATGTGGCCCCTGGGGATGGGGCATGAGGTTCCTCAGCTTCCCCCCTTCTCCTTTCAGCTGGCAGAATGTGGAGGACCCTTCCCAGAGCGCCCTGTGTGACTGCTGTGACACTCATTGCCCTGCCGGTGGTGGCTTCCCTAGAGAGCTGCCAGGTACCTGCCCTGGGATGTCACCTCTGGGGCTTTCTATGGGCACATCCTGACAGGGAGCTCTTGGTCCACGACTGCTGGTGGCTTCTCCACAGTGACTGCTTGCTCAGCCAAGGCCAGCTGAAGTCCTACAGGGATCTGAGTAGCTGGGCTTTCTGTCAAGCCATAGCAGGGTGATTTAGGGCCATAAGCCTGGACACAGCCTACTGGAGAGGTTGCAAGCCCCTAGGGAGCTGTGCAGGACCGCTTGCTGCTGTCCCCAGGTGGAGGGGGCTCTCCTGCTCTGGGAGCCCTGGGCCATTAGAAGGGAGCACCCCTTGCTCCCTTGAGCTGAGGGGGCTTTTGGCTACACGTTGCTGTCACAATAGGGGCCAGGGACATGATCAGATCTCTAAGGGCCTTGTCTTTGTTGAAGACTTCCTAGGAGAGGGGATACTCCACCAGAAGATGGTTGGACCTCTGCTGATACAGAAGGAAACACCATGGTATGAAGGTATGTGGACAGACCTTGCACTGCTGAGACCTGGGGCCAGGTAGCTTCACAATTTTGCAGTCCTTTGCCTTGTTGACCTAGTTCAGTCCTGGGGTGTAGAGCTCTGGTTCTTGGTAGCCTCAGCCTGGGAGCAAGCACTTGCTTTCTCCCAAGATGAGGAAGCCCAGGAGGTGCAATCCTATCCCGTAGTGCAATCCCCTAAACCTCTCTTCTTCCTCCAGCACGGTGCCGCACGGTGAAGAGGCTCCTGCTGGCCAGCATGGCGTTTGTGGGCAGCGCCCTGGTGGCAGCTGCCCTCGTGGGAGGCCTCCTCGTCCTGGGCTTGGCCGTGTCCCGCTTGCACCGACGCAACAGGAGGCGCCGGCCGCTGAAGACGAGGCAGCGCTACCCCTTCCACGCAGAGCTGCAGACTGTGGTGGGGGCTCTCGCCGTCTCTGAAGGCTCAGAGAAACAGCAGGAGTCCAGTGTGGATTATTCCAGCCCGAAGCATGGCACAGCTTGATGCCCGAGACCCCTCTTTCTCCCCAATACAAGTTAATTTCTCTAAAGCTTGTCCTGCAGCTAATTCTCCCTTGCAGGAAGTAGTAGTCCCTCAGAGCCTAAAGGGAGCTGTGAGGGGCAGCCTCACCCAGCGCTAAGGCACAGCAGTGACATCCACTTGGCCATTCAGCTCTGCTTCCCCGGCCTGTGATGGGTGGTTTCAAAGTGGATGTTGTAGGAGGCAGTGGCTCCAGCTGGAACATGGCTGGGATGAGCCTGCCCTGGAGAACCAGAGCTGTGGGATGCAGTAGCCGAGCAGGTCTGAGGTGGTAACTGCTCCCAGGCCACTGTCCCTAGGCTCTCCTGTAAATTGGTTAATGGGTTGAAGAGAGTAAGGGCATCCTTGATGCCTCTGGGACATGGAGAAACAGGTTCAGGGTCCTGCTGTTGGCCGCTCGGGTTGCGGGCTGGGACATCCAGCTCTCTGTGAAGGGGCCTTCCTGGTGGTGCAGAGGGAGAAGCAGGGCTTGCTCTCATCACCTGAAGGCTGCAGAGGGCTCCTGCTGGCTGCTCCTCTCTTCAAGGCTGGGTCTGGTTCAAGCCCTGAGCTGTGGCCAACAGGAAGGTGGTGGGAGCAAGGCTGCGGTGGCCAACACAGCATGGCCACCTAGGTGCATCCGTGCAGGAAAAGGAGCTGTGTGCCCAAGAGCTGGGGCTGGCTCTGGGCCCAGGATGCAGCAGCTCCTTGGCCCTCCCTGTGTGGCTGAGGCTCCTGCCCTCACCTTCATGCTAAGGCCAGGCTTCCCCCTGGGAGGGGACACAGCTGACAAGTCCTGTGCAGGGCAGCAGCACTTGAGTGTCCTACACACCACACAGAGCCAGAGTTGGGTCAGATGTGAAATGTTTTATTAGGACCAGTCAGGGCAGGGAGAGTCAACGGGTGCTGGCAGAGCAGACCCCGCAGCCGGGGCTGCCCAGGGGCTGTGACCTGAGCGGGACTTCACAGTGAACCGATTTCAGCAGCCTAAGTCATGGAAGGGCCTGGGTTTCCTACCAGTCCTGGGGCTGGGAGGGTCAGGCTCTGCTGGGAGCCCCCAGTGCCGCCGGCCCGGCGGGGCTGTCCTGCCCGAGCTGAGGCTGCTGGCGCGGGGGTGATGCCCAGCGAGGAAGGAGCAGCGGCAGGGGCTGGCAGCAGCGGGGCAGCTCAGCTCGAGGAGCGAGGTTTTCCCTCTGTGCTGTAGAGCTTGCGGATGCTGGAGTCCATGAGGAAATCCACAGTCCTGGGGAGCAGGGGGAGCTGGGTCCCAGGTGGGGGCAAGGGGCTGGGACCTGCCCCGGCTCGGGGGGGTGTGTGGGGGGTGTCTGTCTCCCATCTGCCTCCCCCCAGAAAGAGCACGGGGGGCTGCTTTGCCCCTGCCCCAGCGCTCCCAAAGCCCCCAGCCCACCCAGTCCTTTGCAGGGAGGGAGGAAGCCTGTGCCCTGGCGCCGCGCTTGCCTGTCGATGGGCTTGACGATGACGGGGATGGCGGAGAGCCCGAGCGCCGTGGTGAGCCACCTGCGCGCGGGCAGCGGCCAGCGCGTCAGCGCGCCCAGCGCGAACAGCGAGGCGGCGCACAGGCGGTTGATGGTGAAGCCGGGGATGGCCACGGAGGCCAGGCTCTGCCACACGAACGTGTCCACCACGGCGGCGCCGACGCGCGCGGGCCGCTCGCGCGCGGGGCCCTGCGGGGAGCCACGGGAGGCTCGAGGCGCGGGGCGGGCGCGCGCGGGGC